>APFE031520064.1:29728-72166 GCA_000404065.3 Pinus taeda | reverse complement strand
AGAGCCATGCCATGGGTGTTGCCATCAAGTACAACATCTGTAACATATAACCATACCATAAACATAATGCCAACAGGTGCTAGCCTTCTTCATAGGATCAGGCTATCCAAAACAATATATGTTAGCCAAACATCAAGTGTACCAATATATCAAAGATCAACATTAAGTAGCCTCATATAATTTAAGAAGTTCATCATGATCAAAATGTTCAATACCAGGTGCACCATTTCATCATAAGAAATCATTTTCACTTGAATCCAAATCACTTTCATATATATGCAAGAACCATTTGTGAATGAAAAATTCATCATACCTTAGGTCTTATCTTGCCATTCAATATTATAGATGAAACATAACATAATGTATCATGCATACCTTGTATTATTCAAATACCTTTGCACCTTTTCATTTTACATAGGTAGCTTGTACCACTTTGTCACCTTTTCATCAGGTGCCTCTTTACCTTTTCCAGCTCTAGCTTTTCTTTCCTACATCTCAAATGATCCGCAAGAAGGATCCTCTTATAACATGTCTTCAAGGAGGTTAGAAACAACCAAATACTCAAATATACATCCAGGAGGTATAAGTAATGATCAAAACAATAATCAGATCCATAAGTCTAGACAAAAGTAAAGACACAAAGGAGCATTATAAGTCAAAAAGTACTTATCTTCAATGAGAGGTGATCCTCTCCCTCTTGAACCAACCTTCAAGAGCCATCATTGTCCATTAAACATATAACAATGTTTCCTTCATTATTTTAACCAACTCTATCAGTGTTCAGGCCTAATAGAGGCTATCACATTTAGGGCTTCATGGAATCTGTTATCACTCAAGTTGTCCCTAGGCTCCTAATAGGGATACGGCCGAGGTAACCACAAACCAATCTTCTGATTGCAGGTTCTAGCCCACCTGCAATCGGAGAGGGCTCTCTCCTTTTGATTCAACCTTAGTTGATGATTTTAGGCTAGCTTTTTGACTTCAAGGGAATGTTGGCTGTGATTGGGAAGAAGGTAGGATTCTCGAACGAAGAGGCACAGTAAGGTGTTATAAGTTTCGAACCATTGGGCATGGAGTCACAGATTGAGGCATGCGAGCGTTTTCTTGGTCACAAGGGGATACAGAGCGGGATAGCCACACAGGATACAATACTGGGTCTGCTGAAAATACAGAATGAACATCAGGGATGAAAGGCAAAGGAGAATCATTTCATCATGCTGACAGAGAGGAGAAGTGGATGAGTGGGATCCCGGAGCAGTTAAGAATTCCTAAGACATACACTCATATGTGAAAGAAACAACGTAAACGAGATCATTTAAGAATACAAGCTCATAACTGTCTTTGAAGAAAACATTGAAAAACGTAGAAATTGAACTTAAGGTGTATTTAAACAAATCTTAAGCTATTCTTTTTTCCTGCGATTTAGAAGGCGGAAAGGAAATAAGAACATAAAATAAAACAGGGGAGAGGAACACTTATTGAATCATGTAGAAGCACAGGAATTCCGTGATCATTCCTTGGCCAAGAGAAAACATCAAGTTGTTTCGCAATCCAAGCTTTCAGCAGTCTTTGATTATGGAAATTTATGACAGTTACAGTGCGAGTCTTTGCTCAGAGAAAATGCTGGAAAGAAGATTGACCAACAACTACTACCAACCAACCAACCCCTCACAACAGAGCTTGGGGTTGTATTTATAAACAAAATATCGGAAAGACATTATTACAAATGACCCTGACAGGTCTGCTTAGAACTCTTCAAAAATCTAAATGCTGCTGGAATTAAATGCAGGTAAATCTTTTTGGCTGCACTGGGGGCAGCTGGATCGGAATAGGTGACGAGGTGGCCCTTGGGGACCAGATGCGGTGCTACTGAATGATTGTGCTTTGGGGTTGCAGTTCGTCTTTGGTGTGAATTGAATGTGCAATAATTATGATTTGAGAGCTTCAAGTGGTTTCGCTCTCCTTTGATGAATCTGCTGGAAGATATTCAATTTTCTCTTGCTTCGGGCCACTGCTCAAAATATTCGCTGATACACTTTGCCGCTACATTGATGGATTTCGCCGTCGACTGATCCTCTTTGACACGCTTGATGCCTGCTGATTTGATCTTATACACTTTAAACTCTGTGAATGATCTGTTGCTGTCTTTAAATCGGATCCTTTGGCACGATCGGGCGATTTTCGGGCTTTTTCGGCGCGCAGTGGGCTTGGCAATCAGAAATTCCCTAAAGATTCCTCGAAATGGCCTATTTCCCATAGTGATGCGCGAATAGCGCTATTCGCGCATCGGAAACTGCCTCTGTTTCTTGATCTGGAGCTCCGAAATGCAATTTTTCTTCTTGTGCGAAGCTTTTTTCGGCTTTCTGGTTGCTGACGTAAGCATGGCGTCGGCTGTACGGCAGATGACGTCATCTTGTGGGTCCCTGGTACAGAGCGACGTGGTGGGATACTGGAGGTACTGTGGTGAAGAGACTCTGATGCAATATCGCGATATCGCGTCGGCGGGGAACGAGGAGGAAATTGGTTTTGAGACTTGGCGCTTGCGACTGCCGATCGCCGATATCGCAATATCGCATCGGCGGAGACGGATGGGCGAATGGGTTGGACACTCGATGTTTGTAATCACCGATCACCGATATCGCAATATCGCATTGGCGGGGGACGGATGGGCGATGTTTTGCATGAAGGTGAGAGTGCGATGTGAAAACGGCTTTTGAGGAGGAAAGAGCAGGTAAGTGGGTGTGAAGGGTATTTGAGGTTTCGGAAGGGGTCTGGCTACCTTGAAAGGATTTTATACTTTAGAAGGAGTCCGTCGTATCTGGAAGGTGGCTTTAGAGGTTAGGGGCTCTTGCTGAGTTTCAGATAAACTGAGCAATTCCCGGGAGTACTTACGACTATTTTTCAACCAGGGGGAGGGATATTACATAGGGGAATTTTACATAATATTAGTAAGGGGATGGGAAGAATAGGGAGCTAAATAATAGTGTTAGTGGTTAATATGGAGATGGTAAGAAAGCGCTAAGTTTGGGAGAGCTTAGGCTATTGCGAGGGGGTAGGACCATACTTTGGGAGAAAATATGGAACAACTTTCAATAAAGCAAATCTTTACTCAAGCCAGTGTTATTGAGATGATGAACTTAAGAGGTGCCAAGCAGATCTTGACCTCTTTTGGGGAAGTTAGTTAATGATTGGGGAAAATAGAGAAGGGGAGTCAGTTATACCTCTTTTGAGCCTTTTGCTTACAAATCTTTGCTGATTATGTTCTGCATGATATTATACCTGAAAACCTGGAACTGGTCAGCAATTCAACAACCTCAGATCTACCTACCTAGCCTACTTGCCTAGCATTTTTTCTTCTTTTGCTTGGGGGTGCACTTAGACTTGCAGACCCGTCATTCTTTTTCTTTTGATGCTTTCCTATCTACTTTCTACCCTTATTTCTACCAGAGCTCAGATTAAGCTGTTAAGCTCGTCTGTTTCTCTACCTATCTAAGAATCTGCCAAGATTAAACTGTTTGGACAAATTTACAATCTCTATATTCTAAAACAGGAAATTTAAACCTAGGGAGACCAAGGTTAAACTGTTTGGACCTCCCTTTAACTAAAAATAGCAACACCGGGAGAACTTTACAAAATTTGAAGGCAATTAGATGAACTTTGAAGTAGCCTTCTTCATTTGGAGATTGTTTGAGCAAATATGGAGCATTGCAGCAAGCAAAGTACGACATATTTGGCCTGTGAAATGCCAATCATGAAAAATGAATACCTGCTGCAGCAGGAAGCTAACACCTACTAAGGAATAAATTGAGAAGTGGATTGATCGAAAACTGCATGTGTTTGCAACACATGAGAACATAAATATGTGTTTATCCAAGGAAGATTGGCTCAATAGATACTTGTAGATAGACGATCTTGAAGCCTTAGTCCGTTTCTTTCCTTGCGAGTTGCACAAGTGGTTGTCTAGGTTAGCGGATATTCAGGGTACGTGAAAGCTTGATAGCCCTATTGTGTGGACCCCAAAACTGGTAAAGCACTTGGAAGCTTAAAAAAATAACATCGTGTGGGTCGTTGATCATTGGATTGATCATATCTTAGGAGGATTCATCACTGAGCTCGTGATCGATATGGCCATCAGATATAGTGAAGTAGAACACAGGTTCTTCAAGGGACCAAGAGGTAAGTACTTAAAATCTCTAAAATCCTAGATTAAGATGTTATTGTTCGAAAAATGGATTATGCCATTACATTAATATTTGGGACTATGTGAAGTAGAAAACCCTTAAGAAGAAATGAAGAGTTAGACTCCGAATGCATCTCGTTCTTAGGATCTTCTGATAGTGACGATGAAGGAACTATTCTAAGAACAACGCAAAGCACGTTGGAGATAGTAAGCTAGGGTATCCCAGGGATACCCCATCCATCCACTCCACCACTACCTACACCTCTATCACATACACCTACACCTCCACCTCCACCACCACATCAACCATTCAACATCGTGAACACAATGAATATGTTGATCTTTAAATGGGTGGAAAGGGAGGACCCCAAACAATTCTGGTTCATCACAAATGTTGTGTGGAAGGCACATCAAATTACTAATGATAATATGAGGAAAGCACAGTGGGTCAAATTCTATAGCATTGATGATGCTATGAAGTTCCTTTTCAAATTTTCCTTGACTCGGTTTGGGTGTCCTAAGATATTGATGAGTGATAGGCATACTCATTTCTTAAATGAAGAAATTGTCGCGATACTTGAAGAATTCCAGGTTTATCATCAGAAGAGTATGCCCTATCATCCTCAAGCTAACAGTATGATTGAATCATTCAATAAGATCTTGGAGAGTGCACTGATGAAAGTCTAGAATGCGAAAAGGAATGATTGGGATGTACGTATACCAGCAGTCCTATGTGCATATAGGGAAACGTGTAAAAATTTGACAAGCCAAACTTTGTTCAAGTTTGTCTATGGGATAGAGGTTATGATGCCCATGGAGTATATTGCATTGAGTCTACAGATTGTAGCGTTAATTGATATGGTTGATCGAGAGACTATGGAGGAATGCCTCACATAGCTAATGAAATTGGAGGAAGATAGGTTTTTGACAGGATCTCACCAGCAGGTGAAAAAGGAGCATGAAAAGTACTGGCGTGGTCGACATATTAAGTAGCGCACCTTATAGGTAAATTATTTAGTGATACTTTATGATAGAAAATTCATGAAGTTTCTTGGAAAATTTCAAATGCACTGGTTGGGGTCATATGTCATCAAAGAAATTAGATATGGTGGTGCAATTTAGCTCGCGAAGATGAATGGGGAATTGTTTCCAAGAAAAGTCAATGACAGTTGTTACACAGTAATTTGTCACTGCCTTTGCTCCCGGTCCTTCTACTCTGTCAAGTGTCCAAGTCAAAGATGCTCATACTGAAAAAATGCTCTCTTCTGTTGCCAATTGACCCACTTTTCCTAAATTATCTACCTCATCGTGACTATGGACTTAATATACGTGCTGAACGACGCTCATAAACAGTCCAACTGCTCTACTAGTGCGGAAGTACATATGTTTCCCGCGACAGTTTGATTTCATGCCCCGTCACAAGAATATTTGATCAGTGCCGAGGATCTGTTATACACCCACGATGATACAGATTGGGTGAATTTGTTCCAACAGTCGGCCTTCTGGATGACTCCAGACCTAGTTGTTGGCCTAGTTTGTTTCACCCTTCCTTCCCTGGTATGGCAATTTCGTCAATTGTGCTACCTTCCCTAGGGATAAGCTCTCTCTTCCACCTTTGATGGAGACTCCTCCTATTTAAACACTCACCTTTGTTATGATCAGCTAGTTGGTAAATTCTTGGATTGAGCAGTGCTATTAGTGCTTCTGAGTTTGATAGATAGCTGGTGTGGGTGTGAACAAGTGTGAGAGTGTTGATAGCTTGTGGAAGGTTGTGAAGTGCCCTTGATTTTATGTAAAACTTATGAGTGAGAGAGAGACTTTTTATGTTGGGAGATCCATCTTCAAAGAGTGAATGCTTGAAGAACATGCTGGCTGGATTCCTTTGAGAAGGCTTGTGATGTCAAGACTCTGGTTGTAAGCTTGCTCTTATTTCATTATTAATGCAATAAATGATGTTTTCCTATGTCTTGTATGTAATTTACTGGATAGCTCATGACTTCTTGACTTTGTGAGTAAATAGATCATTGTTGTTTTCTGGTTACATGCTTTGTTGTATTTCCTTTGCTTTGTTTCAGTTTGATCACTCATTGAGGAGAAGGAAGCGAAAGTTGGAGCAGCGCAACGGAACTCCATCGACCACCAGTTGAGGTAGGCCTCCAACTATGACTATTTAAGGAAAGCTATTGTTGATCTGTCCTTGTTTGTGACTAGACCCACTCTAGGGCTAGAGGGGTTTCCTCTGTCCATAAAGGGAACACTTTCCTACATCACAAATTGGCGACTCCACTGGGGAGTCTATCCTATGTTCTTCTCTTTGCTCTTGTTTTGATTCTGATTTGGTCTCTATTTGTTTTTGGGGATTAACTATCAGTCTTTTGGGTCACTAGATTGATTTGGGAGGTCCCTCTATTGTCTGTTAGATTGGCTGGTTTTTGTTTGGCAGTTTTTTGCTCGTTTGCCATTGTTTTTTGCATCATCATGGAACATAGTCTAATAGTCACGCTAATGTCGCAGTCACGCTTTTGTAAAATCATGTGCGTCACTAAATAACATCACATAGTCGTGACGACCTCTGAAATCGGTCCATCGTGGGAAGACGTGTTCTTCCGCGACGACGTCGCCCTGTTGCTACAACTAGCTGCTTATCAGTGCTAGTTGCTAGTGTTGTCTTCGTGACGATAACTATAAAATTGATTTTCTCAATTCTGCCTCCTGAGTTTGCCAGTCCTCTTGATCCCTTGCCTTTTTTCGCTTGCTCAGTCATTTGTTTTTCACTGTTTATGGTCAAGGCACTCCTTCTTTGGCTTTGTTGAATGAATCTTGCCTTTTTGCCCATGTGACCTAGTTCATTATTTCAAGTTTCTTGAAGCGATTGTCCTGGTTGCTGGTCTGCTTAAGATTCGTTTACAACTTTTTGTTGGTTTGATTGATCCTTCCTCATTCTTTATTTCTGGTTGATTTTTAGTGGCAATTATTGAACCAATATTTGGTATTGATTCAATCTCTTTTCACTACCGAACATAGATCACAATTGTTTGGATCAACCGGTTCTTTCACACTTGCTTGTTTGTTTCTTTGAATTTGAAAAATAAAAATAAAAAATCAAAAGACTGTATTCATTTAGTGTGCGAAAGTGAAAGTGAATTTGCATTTCAAGGTTGCATATTGGAAAGCGAATGATAAAATCTCTCATTAGTAGTACCCATGCACTATAGGAATTGATTTCTGTATGCATTGTGTGATTTCGTTTTCTCATCTTGATTTTCTTGGTTTTGGAATGATCTCTCTACCCTCCTGTAGGTAGGTGTTCATTGAAGTAAAAGGATGTTTCATTTCATTCTAGTTGCAATATTAGGTTTTGTTGTATGCATACGATAAGGCCTGAAAACTGAAACATAATTCAAAACCAACTTTAAAATGAATTGAATAAAACTAACAATGCATTGGAACATAACGCTCATTAATTAGGGTCTAGGCTAGAGATGTGCTCTGGCGTCGTTAAACCTAGTCACTATTGTTCTCGCTCAAGGTTGGGTGATTCCTCCTTCTGTGACTCAATAGTGGTCTAGTACGGAATTGTGCTCCCATGTACCGTTGAGTATATGTTGGGAGACCCCACTAGGTTATCATCCTATATCCCTAGGAAGCCATGTCTGCAGCCTTGCAAACCATATGGCACCGAACACAACATTCGGGAAGATTGACTGCCATACAGAAAGTCCTTGGTTTTCATATGGCTGCCAAGGTGTATATGTAGTTTTACGGATTGTTTGGTAAACCTTTTGCCTAGTTCTCAAGTGTTAAAATTGGCAACCATGGCAAAACTTCATGTGGGTCATCTTATTCATGGCTGATAATATTTTTATTAGATTCTTCGTCAAGAGGTGTAGGATTGATATAAAGATCATCCGATTCCAATAAGTATTCATGGAGATATGAATTTATTTTGATTATGGAATTATTATCAAGCCGACCTACAACTCATGTAGGCTTAGAACCAACAGTCGGCATCTATTCAAACACCCACGTTGTGTATAATAAAGAGGCTTTTCCTCATTTGCACTCACTCATCTCATCACATCTCTCTCTCTCTCTACTGCGCAGAAATGAGTCTCTTCTCTACTGCGCAGAAATGGGTCTCTCTCTCACACATTTGAAGCTGGAAACTGCTGAAACTGAAGCTGCAACTGTAGAAGTAAATATTAACCTGCATGGCCTAGAATATCTCCTCTTTGGAACTGCACTATAGGTTCATCTGAACCTCCTCTAAAAGCTACAACTTTTGGTGGTGGAATGGAGTCAATCCGATGAACGGTTTGCAAGATATCGACTACCCTAGTTTGAAGTCGGAAACTGTTGAAACTGAAGCTGCAACTGCAGAAGTAAAGATTGACCTGCGTGCCCTAGAAGATATCCTCATCTGAACTATGCTATAGGTTCATTTGAACCTCCTCTGGAAGCCGCAAATTTTGGTGGTGGAATGAAGTCAATCCAACGGTCAGTTTGTGAGATATCGTCTGCCCTAGTTTGATAATGAAGTCGCTAATACTGATGCTGCTGATCTAGGGTTTGTTATTGCTGATATGAATCAGATTTATTGTACTATTTCTCTCTATTGAATTATTGAAGATAAAAGAATATTTGATCAAAGGGTTTCCCCACACATTGTGGGGTTTGTCCCTGGCTAGCCGCCACTCTTGTGTCTCTTGTCTTGGCTTGTTTTCTGTCGATCATTTAATGTTCTATCTGCACTTTACTTTATGTACATGCGATTGTTAATTTGTGGAATATAATAAGAAAAGGAAGTAAAATGTTATAAGCATAGAACATACCATAACTTAACATGGTATCAGAGCTGAGGTGAAGACAAAGCCCAAGCAAGAGCAAGAGAAATCACCGAAGAGAAGATTGGCAAGGATATCCTAAAAGAACTATGGGGTCCTCAACACTCTTTCCTGCCAAAGACAAGCTCCATGAGAAATCTGACTATCACGGATGGAAGATGTCTATAGATCTAACCCTGGAGGATCAAGGAATGTTGGGTCATGTGAGAGGTAATATTTTTGAGCCTCCATCAAATGCATCCGCTACTGCATGGAACAAATGGAAAACTGAAGAAGTCAAAATAGAAGATCATCTGGGACTCCAAGGAAATCTACGATAGACTGGTGATTTTATTTAAAGTTAATGATGCAAATCAAGTTTTGTTTCTTAGAAATAAGATGAGGGAAATCAAGAAGGGTAAAGATGAGAGTATGCAAGCATACTTCTTAAAAATCACCGAGATCAAGAATGATCTCCTATCTATTGGGGAGACTATTACTGACAAAGAAATGGCACTCACAACTCTTGGAGGATTACCATCCGAATGGTACGTGTTCAGAACTACTGTTCTGAACTATAATGTAATTCTTTGTTTCGAGGAATTAATGGCTAGATGCATTCAAGAAGAAACAAGGGTAGAAGAGCAGGAAATGCCCTTGTCTAAAGGTCCTCCTCATACCTTTTCTTCTCATGCTAAGAAAAGAAATAATTCTGGGTCTAAATCAAAAAGAAAGGCTGGATCTAAGGGTGGAAGAAAAGGACGATCTTTCATTTGCAATAAAGCAGGTCACTATGCAAGGAAATGCCCTGATAGAAAGAACTCCCACCGTGACGATGATCAAAATCCCTCTCATGGTAATCAAAGGGATGGAAAATTCAGTACCAAAGGTAAGAGGAGAGCTGGGAATCGAGGAAGAGGACAACCATTCAAGAAGGCTAGAAAGTCCAGGATGTATTAAATGCACCTGACCTCAAAAAGAACCTAGTGTCCATCTCGGTAATGGAAGACAAAGGCTACAAGGTAACCTTCAGCGATGGCAAGGTATGTTTATGGAAAAATAATGTTAAAGATGCCTTTACTCTTGGGTTTAGTGTTGATTCATTATATCAAGTCGATGGAAGTCTGCTAGGTGTCATGCCTTGTGACACAACTCTTCAGTCTGAACTTTGGCATCGAAGGTTTGCCCACCTTCATTACAAAGCTCTACCCGATGTAAGACATATGGTAACAGGGATGCCCAAATTCCAAGTAGAGAAAGAAGGTGTATGTCCTGGAAGTGTCGAAGGAAAGCTAAAAAGGGGACCATTCCCCTCAAGCCAAAGCAAGACCTTTGATATATTATAGTTGGTTCACTCAGGCATATCCGAGGCTGGCATTAAGAGGGAGACCACTACACCATATACTCCTGAGTAGAATGGTGTGGCGAAAAGGAAGAACCGTATGATTGTGGAAACTATCTCTATGGGTAGATGATGTAACAATGTCTGATGTGGAGGAACCCATGGATCTTATTTATCCACCTGAGCCTTCCTCTTCTAAGAAGAGGCCTTCATGGCTTAGGGGGTTTCTTGATGATGCTGAAGGACATGCTGCACCCCGACGAACCTTTCATGAAAGTAAGAGACCTAACAGGTATTAGGGATACCTAACCATCATGAGAACAATCATACAAAATGAGCCTTCATCATTCTTAGGTGTCGTCAAGCATTAAGTATGGAAGGATGCTATGACCATAGAGTATGACTGTATTATGGAGAATGATGTCTAGGAAGTAGTTCCCAGACCTCGGACAAGACAGTTGTTACTTCCAAATGGCTTTACAAGATAAAGCATGCAGCAGATGGAAGTACGGAAAAGTATAAGGATCATTTTTTTTCTCGTGGCTTCTCCCAGAAGGAAGGTATAGACTATGATGTGATATTTTCACCTGTTTCCAGATATATGACCATCTGCTCAATCGTAGCCCTTACCACTTCACAAGGATGGAACCTGCATCAGATGGATGTCAAGACCGCGTTCTTGCATGGTTCGATCAAAGAAGAGGTCTATGTGGAGCAACCCGAAGGATTTGAGATTTATGATGGAAAATCTCATGTACACAGCTTGAAGAAGGCTCTTTATGGGCTGAAGCAAGCACCTCGAGCACGGTATGAGAGGATCGACAGCTACTTGATGAAGTTGGGATTCACTAGGAGTGAAGTCGATCCTAACCTTTACTTTAAGGTTGAAGATGATAAACGTCTCATACTGGTGTTATATGTGGATGACCTCTTTCTAATAGGTGCACACCCTCTCATTCAAAAATGTAAGAGGGAGTTGGTTTCTGAATTTGAAATGAAGGACCTAGGACTGATGCACTATTTCTATGACTTGAAGTGTGGTAGAAGCCGGGGGAAATTTTCCTATCTCAAGGAAAATATGTGGTGAAGATATTGGAAAGATTCGATATGATGGACTGCAAGCCTGTGACTACCTCGAGGATCTTAACTTTTAAAAGTTATATGGTAGTGATGTCGGACCAGATTTGGGAAATGCCTCTGAGTTTCATAAACTCATTCGCATTGATGTTCTTGGTGAACCTCGATCCGAACATATGTTTTGCAGTTAGCATTGTGAGCTCATATTTGGTTGAGCCTCACTGGATTGATGCCAAGAATCTTCTGAGATATCTTTGTGGCACAATGGGTTAAGATACACTGTCGAAGATGTGAGACTACTTGGATATACTGATGCTAATTGGGCAAGCAGTGTGGTGGACCGTAAGAGCACTTCCAGGTGATGTTTCACCTTGGGATCTGCTTCGATATCCTGGATGAGCAGGAAGCAGAAGTCGGTGGATTTGAGCACCACCGAAGCAGAATATATTGTTGCTAGCATGACCTCGTATGAGGCAGTCTGGTTGCGAAAGCTCTTCAGTGAGCTGTTTGGATTTACATTGGATACCACTGTGATTCTCTGTAACAACCAGAGGTGGGATTTGATTATTGAGGAATCCTGTATTTGTCGATTGCTCTAGCAGATAGACATCATCTGGGATACGGTAAGTCGATGAGCAAGGAGGTTCCATCGCATTAAGATGATGTATAGGTTGATACACCTTGTCAAAGCCCCGAGGAAAGATCTAATATGTGATTTTCCCAAACGACTTGGAGTCGTCAAGAAACCCTTGTACAAGGGTCCTACATGTTGCATACATTGAGCTCTAAGAGCTCTGAGGGCTTGCGGTTCTTACTGGAACAACATACGACCATAGGGTGACTCACCCTCCCCTAGTGGTGCGTACTGGAACAAGATGATTCGCTCTCTTGTGGGACAAGATGATTTGCTCTCTTGTGGAACAGGATGATTCGATCTCCTATGTAGCAGGATGATTAGTTCTCCTGTGAGGCCTAGATTGATGTGTTCTCCATGGTGATTGTAGCAGGATTAATGTGTTCTCTTGTGAGGCCTGGATTGATGTGTTCTCCATGGTGATTGTAGCAGGATTGATGTGTTCTCCTGTGAAGACAAGATTGATTAGTTCTCCTGTCGAGGCATCCTACCCATGCAATCTGGGACTCATGGGAAGTACCCCTTATCTGATCAATAAGCAGGGAAATGAAGTTAGGGACCATAGTAGTACCGATGTATGCATCGTTGTATCTACCATACTCTCTACGCTAGGATGACCTCCATTAATCTGGGACCAGTGGTACATACTCTAAGACTGACTTCGTGTCAGTGTAGTACTAGTCTGGGACTAGTGAGAGTGGTACATACTATGACGCTGACTTCAGGTCAGTTGAGACTGGTCTGGGACTAGTGGTACACTCTCTGAGACTGCGATATTGGTCTGGGAGTAGTGGTAGGAGTTGTACCATACTATGACGCTGACTTCGGGTCAGTTGAGACTCGTGTGGGACCAGTGGTACATACTCCGAGACTGACTTCGTGTCAGTGCAGTACTAGTCTGGGACCAGTGAGAGTGGTACATACTATGACGCTAACTTCGGATCGGTTGAGACTGGTCTAGGACCAGTGGTACACTCTCTGAGACTGCGATAGTGGTATGGGACTAGTGGTAGGAGTTGTACCATACTATGACACTGACTTCGGGTCGGTTGAGACTGGTCTGGGACCAGTGGTACATACTCCGAGATTGACTTCGTGTCAGTGTAGTACTGGTCTGGGACCAGTGAGAGTGGTACATACTATGACGTTGACTTCGGGTCAGTTGAGACTGGTCTGGGACCAGTGGTACACTCTCTAAGACTGCGATATTGGTCTGGGACCAGTGGTAGGAGTGGTACTTACTATGAAGCTGACTTCGGGTCGGTTGAGACTGGTCTGAGACCAGTGGTACGCACTCTGAAACTGACTTTGAGTCAGTGGAGGATGATATTGGTATAGGACCAATGGAGTTGTACTCACTATGATGCTGACTTCAAGTTGGTTTAGACTGGTCTGGGACTAGTGGTACATACTCTGAGACTAACTTTGAGTCAGTATGATACATCCTCGATCATTTCTTCTTCTTCATAATTCGGACAAAAGCAGAGCAGAGCAGTACAATGCAAGAGTAGAGAAGAACAGAGCAAAACAATACCAATTAGTACAAGGTAGAACAAGACAAAGTAGAACAGGCAGAATAGAGTAGAGCAGGGCAAGTGTCAGGCTATACAAGGCAGTGCATTTGATGGATGAATAGTAACGACTGATAGACAGATTGCAGATGAAGTTCTCCCTGGTTGAGAGGGAGTGTTAAAATTGGAAACCTGGGCAAAACTTCATGTGGGTCATCTTATTAATGGCTGATAATATTTTTATTAGATTCCTCTCGTCAAGAGGTTTAGGATTGATATAAATATCATCTGATTCCGATAAGTATTCATGGAGATATGAATTTATTTTGATTATGGAATTATTATCAAGCCGACCTACAACTCATGTAGGCTCAGAAGCCCAACAGTCACATCTATTCAAACACCAACATTCTGTATAAATATAAGAGGACTTTTCCTCATTTTCACTCAATCATCTCATCACATCTCTCTCTCTCTCTACTGTGCAGAAATGAGTCTATTCTCTACTGCGCGGAAATGGGTCTCTCTCTCACACATTTGAAACTGGAAATTGCTAAAACTGAAGCTACAACTGCAGAAGTAAAGATTGACCTGCGTGGCCTAGAAGATCTCCTCTTTGGAACTGCGCTATAGGTTTATCTAAACCTCCTCTAAAAGCTGCAACTTTTGGTGGTGGAATGAAGTCAATCCGATGAACGGTTTGCAAGATATCTACTGCCCTAGTTTGAAGCCGGAAACTGCTGAAACTGAAGCTGCAACTGCAGAAGTAAAGATTGACCTGCGTAGCCTAGAAGATATCCTCATCTGAACTGCGCTATAGGTTCATCTGAACCTCCTCTGGAAGCTGCAACTTTTGGTGGTTGAATGAAGTCAATCCGACGGTCGGTTTGTGAGATATCGTCTACCCTAGTTTGATAATGAAGCCGCTAATGTTGATGCTGCTGATCTAGGGTTTGCTACTATTGATATGAATCAAATTTATTGTACTATTTCTCTCTGCTGAATTATTCAAGATAAAAGAATATTTGATCAAAGGGTCTCCCCACACATTGTGGGGTTTGTCCCTGGCTGGCCGCCACATCTTGTGTCTCTTGTCTTGGATTGTTTTTTGTCGATCGTTTAATGTTCTATCTGCACTTTACTTTATGTACATGTGATTGCTAATTTGTGGAATATAATAAGAAAAATAAGTAAACTGTTATAAGAATAGAACATACCATAACTTAACATCCAGAGTAGTCACTTTTGTTCCTTTTCAGACTCCCTAAAAGAAAAGGTCCATCTGAGCACTTGTCACTTCAGGCTCATTAAATATTTGAAGGTGACTAGAGTCATCTTTTGGTCCTTTTCTTGACTCTTTAAATATGAAAAGGTCAAGTTTTGTTCCTGTGTCTTAAAATTCATTTGGCCACATTCACATTTACCCTGTTAGATCTTGTTTGCGTTTAGTTTGAGTAGGGTTCTTTCTCGTTAGTTTTCCTATGATTTTGAATTGAATCATCCTGGCGGAATCATCGATTCCATCTCCTGTTCCAAGTGACCAAGGGTCTGCATCCTCTGTCACTCCTGAGGTTTCAGTTGTTAGTGATACTCTCCCTATTATTCCCACTATCCAACCGGTTAACTCTCACACCCCAGAGGACGAGTCTTATGATATTAATTGGAACCTTGTTTGGGAGCCTTCTGAGGAAGACTCTCCCGCTATTCCTCCTAGTGTTTCGGTCTCAATGTCTTCCTCCGACATGGATGAGACGACTCCCATCTTTGGTGAAGAATCCTTTCTGTCTAAAAGTGAAATACCTATTCCTATGGAAACTTTTCCTTTCCGTGCAATAGGGACTTCACCTTTTCGTGTTACTTCCCTTGGTGTCACATTGCCTTTAAGGTATAATGCTTTGGCGGACATCATTGGTTCCAGGTCTCCCATTTCGAGTTCCATATGGTCTTGTGCTATCCCTCTGACTTCGGAGTCATTCACACCTCAAACTCACAATGTGTCCATCACATCTGTTCCGACCATGCCAACTGTTTGTGTGGCTTCTTCAACCCTTGTTGTCAGTGTTGTCACTACTTCTTCAGTGGTCACTACTATTGCCGGACCTTCTGTTGGTCCTACCAATAGTGGCCCAATGGTAGGAGTTGTCAATCCTACACTAAGTGCCTCACCTTCTTTTGGTTCCATTCCAGCAGGGGAGGCATATGATCAATATGTAGAAGCTCTTCGGAATCCGGATCCTCAGAGTCTGTTTAATTATTATGATTCTCGCGGAGCTCATATCTATTACCCTGGACTAATGGCATCTCAACCCGCAATTGAGGTCATGGTTCCATTGTCCGTTGCTTGGGGTACCACCACTTATCATGGTGGCCAAGCATGTTATGAAACTAGCTCAAGAAAAGATAGAAAAGATGGATCAATGCCTTAGAATTCAGCCTCTTCGAGGGGGAAACCTCCTTTACATTACATAAATGAACAATTCTTGGATGATACAAATGAAAAGACCTCCTTTCTATATATAGGAGTCTAAGGGGTCATAACATAATCAGAGCCTACATAACAATAATAATGTAAGGGCACAATAATAACAATAGTGGGCTTCTATGGGGCACAATAGTAACAATATGGGCACAATAGGGCACAACAATATTAATAAGGGGTACAACTACAATAGTAATGGGGTAATCACTAGTATTATGGGGACCCAACAAAAACCCCCCTTATATTAAATCAAATACAACTAGGGACCCCCTCTGCATTCAACTTATGGTTTTACAATAATTTTCCGCCAAAGTCCGTGACCAAGGAAAGTAACAACAAATTGCTTAAATGGATTTTTGTGTTTGGTATGTGTTGGTTAGAAACATTAATAGTATTCTTTTGGATGGAATTGGTAATTAATTTATGGCAATCATAGTGGATTGACTTCCATCTCTATCTCTAAATGTGACTATTTGCGAGGTAATCTAGTAGCAACGATATTTTCTAGACTGGCATTTGATCTTGTATCATGGGATTACTTGCATTATAATTTAAAGTTTCAAGTGTTGGATAAGCCGAAGCATATCGATCCAATTATTAGAGGGTTCACATTTACCAGTGGTCATCTTTTCGCATTGTCAAAAGTTGATACAATGTGATGTAGAGGTTTGTATTGCATATAATTAAGTTTTCAATCGATACAAAGAAGGAACCATATCACCTTTGCATAAGTTTTCATTCAACATTCAACATAATTCTACTAGATATTATTTTTGTATCTAAGCTTGGTTGGTCAATGTAGTGGTGGTCGATTGGCCAGTATAATCGTGTTAAAGTTCTTAATATGAAATTTTCCAATAGATATTTCATTGGGACTTGAGAAGTGTAATGAGGGACGAATACATGCATTTGGCATGAATATAGGCAGAATGTTTAAAGATGTAGTTCAGAGATGCAAAATAAAATTTGTTTGATCCTTCCACCAAGGTCGACTCAGATTTACTATAAGCCACATATAACCTACCGAAAGGTGCAAGTTCCAATTCAAGGTTAACGCCTATGTGTTGGATAGTCCATAAGTTTTAAAAGGTAGTGTTGGTCCTATATAGAATCACTAAGTTTGATATTTTATATACAACATGTCGGAATGCTCAACGCAAAGTGCCCTGAACTGCTCGCAAACATCAAATAACTTATTCTGATTGTTAGAAGTAGTATTATCAATTGGATTAACCAGATAATTATATTTACAATTACATGCCTCAAATCTTCAGTTATATTTTTCACTACATTTCTTATTCTTTTAAGTTAATATCTGAAGGTTTGGTAGCTAATCCAAATATGTTGCAATCGTTGTCAAGCTATAGGATTCAATCAAACTCAATGATGGTGGTACCAAGAAGCACAATACATGCTCAAAGTCTTGTGCAACCGTGATAAAAAATGGAGTTGTCTATAATGCGAATTTTTGGAGATTCCGGTGACGGAATCCAGCAGAAGAAATTAAGGTTAAATCTTGATTTGTTGCAGTTAAAATGGGTTTTTAACTGCATATTTGGATTCAACACCTTGAAAAACCCCTGGGACGCTTTGATTGTGCAGAAACTAGCTATCAAACTTGCGATTCCAATAAATTGCTGCCAGATTTTGACCGGAAAAACCCACCGGAAAGGCTTTCAAAAAGTCGCATTATAGACAACTGCATAAAAAATAGCCATTTCTGTAGGGGAACCCAGAGGATTTCCATCAAAGGTTCATTATGGAAACTAAAACCTACAGATGGATGTCACTTGAGCTATTGGATGTATAATGGAGTTGCTGAGATGATGGACCCTATTGACTTCCAAAAGAATGTGAACTGTTAGTTGTAATTTTATTCATTAAAGGCACCATACATGCAACTTCAATCAGATTATGATATCGTTCATAAAATTATTATCGCTGATGAATTTTCCTCTATGCCAATGGGGTGAATGGAAAAATTATTGAAATGATTCGTATTAATATTGTATTTTCCAAAAAATGTACATGTTTTGTTTTACATGGAGCATTTTGTACATGGCGAAGATCATAATAATATATCATATGGGAAATTGGTTGTGTTGAATGAAATTGTTGGGACATAGAGCAAAGTGTAAAGGTAGAGGAGGCCTCTTACAACCCCTATACATATTTTAGGATTTTATTTTCAGAACAAAGGTGGAAGATATAAGATTTAAGTTCCATTTATCTGTTGAGTATGCAACGGAAACTCAAATAGTTGCACATCTCTTCTGAAATGTAATTTGAATGGAATGGATACAAAACTTATAGAAAAAGCTTTGTCAGTATAAGATACATGTTATGATGGGGATGGAGAATATATGAAGTGGAAAACCAATGTTTCATATGGTTCTATTGAACAAATTATCAATGAAAACACCCAAAATGATGATAATCTGCAACTGCTAAACTTAGGTGATAGAAGTAAACCTAATGGAATTAAAGATATGGATAAATGAAAATATTATTGTGCAGTACAAATTGAGCTTGGAGATCATGAAAATGTGCATGTCATAATAAATGTGAAGTAGATGGTCATGCTTTTGATTGTGACCATTCCAAGAACATACCACATCATGTAGTTTTTAGTTATTAACAAGTCTAGTTCAATGTCCAGTCCTGATATATAACCAACCATGGAAAAATTTATATCTTGACACAATTATAGATTGGGTTGTGTGCATAAGGCTATTGTTTGATTCATTGCTATTAGGCATAGAATTACTAGCGATGATTCTTTATCTATGGTTCTATTTGATATCAATAGTTTCTTTAGAAATGCAAAAGATGAAGGAAGATATGATGGACATTCTTATTCAATACGTTGCAACATATGGTCGTTCATTAACATAAATGAGAAAGTTACATAATAAATCCCCATTTTGCAAAAATGACATAATATTGTAAAGGAGACTTGTGGCAAAGGATCAACAGGCATAGTAAAAGGACAATTGGAGAACATGTGGCAACGTTGACCCTGTTTAAAGGGAGGTTGACAGATTTTGTGGAAACAATGGAATAAATTCGTATCTATAGGCATTATATTAGCAAGCAGTGAGTCAATTCCTAGATTTAAAGGCAAAGGATTTTCTATTAATTCCATATTCCTAGCAATAAATTAGAGATTGTTTTTATTTTTAGTATATGTTAGATTTTTATTCCTAAAAATTGTAACAACTTCAGGATGGTGTTTTTCTATACCATCTTTCATTTTGACTGTAAAATGGTTGGCTTTTGTGCCAAAAATATTGGCATTTTTATAAAGCCTGATATATTCAGAGTTTAATAAAGGCTTATGGCTTTAGCCTATGACAAACTTTATTTCATATGTGAGTACTTCTAGTTTTTGTATATTTTTCTTTCTATATTTTGAAGTTTTGCAGATCATCAAGAGAGGCTAGGATGAGAATCATCCTCCCTTAATTCCCTTGCAAAGTTATGCTCATAACTGAGATGACTAAATAAACAGTTTGTCAATATTGGTCCCTCTGCACCTTTAGATTGTTGCTTTCTACATAATGGAAATTTATACTATGGTTTAGTTGTAGAAGATACTTGTACATGCTTTTTTCCCTTGTTGGATAATAAGATATTCAATATGAGTATATGATTTGTCTAATATCTCCTTTAGTCTTCTACACACATCTTTAAATTTGTCATTAATATGTCAAGGTTGGATGTTGGCACCTTGATTAGGCTCTCTAAAGAGAGGGATTTATTTGTTTAAGCAAGGATTAGAAACCACCTATCAACAAACCCCTAAATCTGGCCGTTGTGCTTAAAAGGCCACTATTCATTGCCATGAGCATTCAATTAGTTTCGTAAGATCTCAAGGAGCCCCCTCTGGTTCAAGGGCCAGCTTGAGCTTAGAGAAGGTTGAGTTGATTTCTTGGCGTAGTTTCTTAGCTAAAAATTTCCTTCGAGAAATAGATACAACAACATGTATGGTACTATACATGATGTTGGATCTTGAATTTTGTATCTAAGCGATCCTCCAAGATGACCCATGATCCAACCACTTTCTAGGTGGCTTGCATGTTGCAGTGTTTTCTTTTAGGTTCCATAATGATATCATGGAGGGAGGGGAGGGAAAAAATTAATGAACCCTTCACAGGGAGGTCCAATAGAGAGAGAGAGAGAGAGAGAGAGAGAGAGAGAGAGAGAGAGAGAGGTGAACTTTCATTGCTAAGAAAAAATAGTAGATTACATCAAGATGAAGAGTTTTCTTGTCAGTATCTCAATGGGAAGACCTGTCCATAACCAGAATAAAACTCTCCCTAGAGAGGACATAGATAATTGGAAAAAAAATACTACAAAAATCAAAAGATAAATGGAGGCTTGTCATAAGATACACTGCCTCAAACTGTTGATTGTGTCAAAAGGTCCTCTACAACCCAATATGGTATTAATGTTGTAAAATGCTATGTAATGTGTTATGTAATGTAATGTTGTGTTGACTGGTCAAATTATTTAAAATTAAAAAAATAATAATTATATATAAGTTTGAGTTAGTCATTTGATGGGTTTACCGATGACAGTTTACAAGCCCATGGTATTTGTTATGATGGAGCCTATTTAAAGGCTAGAGGAAATCCATTATGGAATGCAAGGGTATCAAGTTATACCCATCTTAACTTCAGACTTGATCCATATCGACACTTGGTAGATCAAGATTTAAGATGGATCTAGGATGGAATCATAAGACACATAGAACATCGACATAAGATGACTACTCTAAGGGATTCAAAACTAAAACTGCAATATGAACAAACAACTTTGATTTCATGAATTGTTCCCATCATAGGGGGCATGCCAAGGTACTGCTCTATTCTATCTACCATGTGATACACTTTTCTTAGATGGTGCTGAAGGCACTCCAGTGAATGAAGGATATCATCTTTGTGCTCCTATCTGTCCACCAACGTGCATCCTAATAAAAAAATCATTTGCCAATACAAGCCGACGATCTTCATATATTAGTTGAACTGATCCCTAGTATGCTCAATATAAAGTATATGATCAGCCCATTCAACTAAGACCTTAATATCAGAGAGTGGGGCTCTATGCATGGAAGCCTTTGCCTCATCTTGAGAATTTTCTTCCTGGATAGGGCCTGGGGTTAGTTCTTGATATTGTCTAGAGAAGTCCTCCAATCAATTATGCATTTGGGTGTGATCCCTTTAGCCACACCCTTGATAGTATGCTTCCTCTCTTCTAACGCACACTCTATAATGAGGCATTGGGCGAGAAATCGATATTTGGAAACCTTGAAAAAAATATTGAAGACAATTGGCATAATTTAAACCCCAAAGAATCTACAACACCAAGTCTGTCTCAGTTTAAAGACTTGTATTGGAAAAGGAGATATATGGATAGACTATCATCCAAACATGTCCTATTGATAGTAATGTAGTGAGCTCTCCACGCCACTTCTTCCAACCTATTGGGCTCCACCATAACCCAAAACTACCGCTAACTCCCCCGAAGAACCAATTAAATTATAGCGTTAGAGAGAAACTATATAATTTCTTTAAAAAATATAAAAATAGGTTGGAATATATATAAAAGAATTTGTAAACATCTATGTAACCATATCATGTAATAAGTTAATAAAGACAATATTAAAAATAAAAAATTTATATTAAGTACTAAATTATTCATTAATTTTTTCTCATAAGTGAGTTGAAACAAAAGATATTAAGATTTTTAATTACTTTACTTAAAACTTTAATTTATGTCGATAGCATGTTTATTTTGGAATAGAGTTCTAGAATTGTAATTTAATTATCAATAATTATTAGGTGTATGGTATTTTTTTTATCTCCATATATTATTCTAGAATATTCTTTGTAATACACACAAATCAAAAGCTAAAAATCATTTCCAAAGTAATGCCTCTTTTGCCCTTATAATTAAATTTATTAATTAAAAATAAAATCACATGAACAAGTGTCACATCAAATGAGTCATGGTTTTTTTGGGCGTGTGGTATTGAAAAGCCAAAGTAATGGAAAAAAAGTCCATGATAAAGTGGAGGTGGATCTCCATGGTTAAGAATCTTGTTACATGTTTTTTTTAAATGTATACATGTTTAAATTATTGTTGATGGTGCTGGAAACCGCCAATATATAGGGGGTCTCCTGGATATGAAGTCGCAACTAGTCCTCAAACCATTTGGAGTAGGATCCCCATCTAGGAAATAGGCCCGACTGGCATATTTTTTTTTTTTTACAAGAACGGGTATGGGTTTATATTGGACTTTGGCCAAAATGCCTTTCACCGGTTACATTTGGTTGGGCATAGCCCTTAAACTTTCTTCCACTAACTGTTCAAAGGCCCCTAATCCTGGGAACCCGCAAGATTTACTCGAGACTATCGAGTCTATCTCCGTTATTTTCCCTATCTTAAATAGACAAACAAACTAATTCAGCAAAATGCAAAAATACATGACAATCTTTAAGGAATGGAGTCACAGCTCTCGATTCCGTCTGCCAAAAGACAGCCAGCAGGAAGAAGAACTGCCCTGTTGGCTTCCAAATCAACAACTTTATTATTTTTCCTCAAAACATGGAGGAAGGTTGTAGTCTGGAAAGATTTCGTCAAGGATCTGATTCTTGAAATGACTCTTGCCAGTCTAATGTCAACAGGAGAGGAATCCTCTACTAAGACTTTGATAATGGCTTGAGAATATCCTATAATGCTGACTTATGAGAGACCAGTAGCCTTTGCTTGCTTGAGACCTTGCAGAAGTGCCAAGGCTTCAGCTTGCATGCTGGAAGACTGCCCTAATCCCCAAGCGAACTTTGCCACAATTTTTCCATCTTTGTTTTTTATAATTCCTCCTGCCCCTGCCAAACCAGTATTGCCTTTCACTGCTCCGTTGAAAAACAAAGAGAATCTGGATTGCCTGAGGAGCAAATCCGATAAATCATTCTCCTTCCCTTTGAATTGCCACTCTTTTAGGACCTTGAGATGCCTTATTTCGCTCGAGAAATGGAGGCCCATCGAGGCACCCCATTCTAAGTCATGCTGGCTCAGATTCAAATCCGGCAGATATTCCCCCAGACTTTCTTTCCAAAGGCATTTTGTTTTGGTGATGATGAATTGAGAATTTAGGCTTTCATCTCTGAAAACTCTTCTATTACGCTCGAGCCAGATCTGCCAGCAAGCAAATTTCGGCAAGGAGAGCCACGCGGCTTTGAAGGTTTCATTTTTTGGGAGCGCTTCTGGGTAGTAATTCCGCTAGTTTGCAAATAGATCTGGAATAGACATGGGTAAAGTGAATTTAGAATTCCAGTAACTCAAAAGACCTTGCCAGATTTCTCTTAAAAAATTACAGTCCAGAATGATATGTTGGGCATTCTCCTCACTGTCACAACATAAGGGGCATCGAGAGGGACCATAAAATCCTTTCTTTTGCAATCTATTTGTTGTTAAAATCCCTCTGTGGCATAACAACCAACAAAAAGAGTCAACCTTAGGCAAGGAATTGCAGTTCCAGATCCCTTTCCAAGCAGCAGGATTGGGGGCGACGTAAGGACGATCATGGAAGCATTTGTAACCTTGCTCAACCGTATAAATCCCTAGGGCGACTCCCCAACCACGGGCATCCTTCTTGCCCCGTGCATAGGTGCCATACCATTTAACAAGGAAATAAAAAGGTCGCGAGCTTGAGACAGCTCAGGAGGGACGGGAGGGAGTCTCCAGCGCAACCAGTTTCTGCCTTCCCATTGCGAGATGTCCCAAAGAGTGTTGCAACCTGCGTTGTCCAACCACAAATGCAACGCATGAAGAGAACAGTGAGACGATAGAGGAGGGTGCATCATGATGCTGTCTTCCCATATCTTACAGTCTTTGTCATTTCCTGGAATCCAATACGCTCTGTCTCTGATTAAAGGGACTGTTTTGTGGCAAAGTTTGATCAGCTGCGAGCCTGTGGTGGGTAGAAGGGCGTACAAACATCTCTTCCTCTTTCCCATGAAGTATTTCCTCCAAAGAGCTCTTTGCGCCCAACCTGGATGTGGTCCTATGATTCTCCAGAAGATCTTGGCTCCCATGGCTATGTTTTGGAGGCTGAGATCTTTAAAGTTAAGGCCTCCTTCGCTCTAGGGCTTGCAGATTTTCTCCCAACTTACCAAAGGGATTTTCCTATCATTGTGTTTGCCCCCTTTCTAGAAGAACTTGCGAATGAAGGCTTCCTTTTTTTTTTTTTTATGATGCCTGAAGGGGCTAGAATTACAGAGAATTGGAAAATAGGGAGGCTACTGAGAACGGATTTGATGAGGACAGTTTTGCCCGCAAGATTTAGCCATGAGAATCCCCAAGCTTTGATTTTGGCTTTGAATTTGTCCAATAGAGGAACCCAATATCTGCTGTAAGCTAATTTGCGGAAGATGGGGAGGCCCAAATATGTAAAGGAGGACCAGTTGAGGGAAGCAAAAAAGCCCAGAATTCTTGAAATGGCAGAGAGGGTGGAAGCCGAGATATTCCAACAAAAGACTTTACACTTACCAATGTTTAAGCTGCTGCCTATAGCTTCACTGTAGTCATCCAGGACCTCTTTGAATTTTGAAGCAGATCTGGCGGAGGCAGCCCCTAGAAAGAGGGTATCGTTTGCAAATAGGGTGTGATTAACATTCTTAACCCCTCTAGCTATATTGAGGCCCAATATCTCTTGGTCGTACAATTTCTGATCCAGGAAGAAAATTAGGACAGAAACATGAAGAACGAAGAGGAGCAGAGAGAGGGGACAACCCTGCCTAAGCCCTCTTGAAGCTTTAAAAAAAACAGCTGCTCTCCCATTCACCAGAGGGGCGATCCAAGGATCAACAATACATGCACGGATCCATTTTAAAAAGCCCATTCCAAAACCAAATTTTTCAGGACTTCCCAAAGAAAGCTAAGTCTGACCCGATCAAAAGAATTAGCTAAATCTAATTTAATTACCATACCTTTCTCTTTGCGAAGCTGACTCGAGTGAATCGCCTCTTGCACGAGGATGAAGTTGTCAGCAAGTTGTCTCCCCTGAACAAATCCACCTTGGTTCTCCGGGATGATGGCTGGAAGAATACCTTTTAGTCTGTTGGCAATAACCTTTGTGATTAATTTGTATCCAATATTACAAAGAGAGATGGGGCAGAACCGATTGAATTCTTTAACACCCTTTTCCTTGGGGATGAGGGCGAGGAAAGCTGAATTGGTGCTGACCCAATTTTCTGGCAAGTTTGGGATTTCAAAATCATTTTGTAGAGGTCTTTCTCCATAGTCTGCCAACAGGTTTGAAGAAATCTTGCAGTGAAGCCATCCGGGCCCGGGGCTTTGTCAGGCTCCATGTCGGAGAGAGTATCTTTTATTTGTATAGAGATCTTTGCTTCAAGCTGTTGATTCATTGAAGGTGATATCCTAGGGGGAACCGCCTCCAAAAATTTGGAGTTTGGGTCCGTCACGCCCTCTTATCTATACAAGTTTTGAAAGTGATTGAAAGCTGCTCTTTTTATGCTATCAAAATCCTTGTGTGTCAAGTTGCCATCTTTGATTTCTACGATAGAATTGAAGCTCTTTCTGACTTGAGCTTGTTTGTGGAAGAAAGCAGTATTTCTGTCTCCTACTTTAAGCCATAAACTCCTAGATTTTTGTCTCCAATGCTCTTCCTCCGTAAGGCAAGCTTTATGGAAGATTTGCTGGAGCTCAGCTTCCTTGTCTAGAACTTCTTTAGTGATTTCTGCATCTTCACTTTGAGCATGGTGCTAGGCGAGGATGTCTTGGGCCTGCTTTCTCTCTTTTGTAGGGGAGGGAAGGGATTTGGTCCAAGTTTTAAGAACCACTTTCAGTCTTCTAAGTTTTTCTTCCCAAATGTAGAAAGAAGAACCTTTCACTGGAAAATTCCAACAGTCTTGAACCAAATTCAGGAACTCTGGTTCCTTGACCCAAAGAGGGTTGAATCTGAAGGGGATGGGTCCAAGATCTTTGTGGCCCAACATCTCAAGTAGAATGGGCTTATGATCTGAAACACTGCATGGGAGGATATGCAATCTGGATTCTAAGCCCAGCAGAAGGAATGAACTCTACACCAAACATCTATCAAGTCTAGCAGCAATGTGCCCAGGACCTATTCTTTTGTTAGACCGGGTGTACTTACCATTTTCTGGGGGGATATCAAGCAGATCCCAGTCCTGCATGAGGTCTTCCACTGATTCCCTTGTCGGGTCCCTTATGATTGTGCCTCCTCGCTTTTCCTCCATGCGCATGGTAAGGTTTAAATCCCCTGCCACAATGATGTTTTCCAAATTTTCTGACTCGGACAATTATCTGATGGAGTCCCAACATCCCCTTTTCTCCCCTATATTTGTTGGAACATAGACATTGAAAAGGCTGATTGCCTCCTTCAAGTCCAAAGGCTAGACCTTCAAAAATAGCCAGTGGGTGTTGTGCAGCTTGGAGACGAGCCTATACTTGAGAGGATTCCAGAGGGAGCCCAGACCCCCAGAGGCTCCTCGTGCTAAAACTGCATGTCCGCTGCTTCCTTTCTAAATTTTTTTGCTGATTTGGAGAAACTCTTTGTCCTCCATTTTGGTCTCCTGAATCAGAAGAATGTCTGGGGCTTCTCTTCTTATAAGGCTTCTTGTTGCTTCTTCTTTCACTTTGCTCCCCATTCCTCTGTAGTTCCAGGAGACAATCTTCATCATTTATTTTTATGATGATGGGCTCCCTTGGAGCCATGCACTTGGCTTTTAGTCATCTTCGGGTTTTTTCCAAGGAGTTTCTCCAGAGTGGGCTGACTACCCTGTAGCTTGTCTTTGTGAGTTTCCTGATCTCTCTTTTCTCTAGCAGATTTACGGCCTCTTGCTGATCTTCTGACCGATGTTTGCATGTCTCGTATTTCTCCATCCTCCTCAGACTCCTCCGAGTCATGTTCCTCCTCGGATGCTTCTTTTTGCTTTTCCTTGTTTCTTGCCGTGGTGCTTTCTTCAGGTCTTGCATCTGCTGAAGTCGTTTTTTCCGGAGGTTTATCTTGCTTATCTTCTTCCTGAGGAGTCTCTTTAGCAGAGCTTAAGACCTCGTACCTGTTTTCTTGGCTTTTTGGCGGAGGAGGATTCTGGGTGGAGGCAGGTTGGGGGCCATGAACCCCAGATTTCTTGTGGGATGTCTTTGACCTCTTGACCTGGTTCCAGCCCTCTTCCTTACCTTTCTCTGCTTCCCCTTTTTTCGGGCACCCTCTGGCAAAGTGGCCATAGATATGACATTTATGACATTTAAAAGGGAGTTGCTCATAGTCCAGCACTTGCACATGCATCCAGCTACAACCTTTAATTTGATGGCCTCCGAAAGACCCGCCTCTAAGTCCACCTCAACACAGATTTGGGTGCAATCGTACTGATCATTGTTGTATGCTCTATCAATGAATTTTCCCAAAGTATTTCCAATGTGCTTGAGGGAATCCCAGTTCCAATAGTGCACTGGAATATTTGGGAGCCGAACCTAGACAGGGACAGCCGTTGGGACATCCATGGTTGGATCGAAGTCAGGGGTCCATTTGTTGAGGTAGAGACCCTGAGGTCCCATGAAATAGGGCCCGTTCCTGAAGATCAGGTCTTTGTCCTCCTTTGTGTTGAACTCAAACAAGAAGAAGCCTCTACCTATAAAATAAGAGGTGACATTGTTTTCGATCATCGGAACCCAGTTCTTGATGACCCAGTTTTCTGTCGATTTTGGCGAGGGCCAAAGGCCCATGAATTGACCCACCAGGGCACAATCTGCCAGGGACAAAGTGACCTAGATCGGGCCCTCAGGTGGGAAATTTACCTCCGGAACATCTTCGAGTCTTTTGACGAATTTAGTGACTTCAGACTTCTTCTTTTTAGGCAGCGAAGCAAGAAGAGAGGAGAAGGCTGCTTCAACTTCCAAGGATGGAGCTTGCAAGGGACCGGTAGGCGAGCCTTGAGCCTCCATGGCAAAGTGAAAATCAATAAAACCGATTAGCACCAATAAAATACAAGCGAGGCATCTCCAGACCGGAATGAATGGATTCGATCAGACCCTGCAGGAGCCAAGGATGCCGATTCGAGCAGATCTGACAAGAGCAGGGGCTCAGTGAGAAAAGGAGTAGGAGGGAGGGACCTAGCAGATCTAATCGACCCAGAGGTTAGGAGGACCAGGATCAGGGTGGAGGCGGCCGAGAGGGCAGTTCCCAGACAGTCTGCGCAGAGCAGATCGCAGCGGCTAGCAGCGCTCGGGCGGGCTCGAAAGAAGATGATCAATTTATCTTGTTCATGAGCAAGGCATATTCTTAATGATTTGCCTTGGCTACAATAATTAACACAAGAGAGAATGCATATACTTTTGAGATGAACAAGTTAACCTTGTTATGTATTCAATTGTTGAGTGTATAAAGGTTCTTTCATGGAATGGATGAGAAATAAAGTCTTTAAAATAAAAGATAGTATTATCCTAGTAAAGGCACACACCTATATCTAAAAGAATCATTAGTTATCTTGCGAAATAGTTCACAAATAATGATCATGCAAGCAAGAGACGCACAATTCAAGGATGCATACTAAAAGCCAATGAAATACTTCATTTTCATTAGTATGTAGGAATATAAACATACACCGTAAACAATGAAAGAATAGTCTTACAATCATTCAAGACATATGCATGAAAGTGCGTCAGCTCCAAGAGCTTCAATTTATGTGAAAGTCCCAAGATACACCATTACAATGATACAACATTAGTTTCAATAGTAGAAAGTTAAGCCATCACTTTCTCCTCAAAAGACTAATCTTCTCTCCTATGCCTAACTTGAGAAGCCAAGGTTAAAAGTCCTTTTCTTGAGTTATGGGGGTGTATTTATAACAAATGAGTTGACTCTCCACCTCCCTTGTGACTCTTGACCTCCCCTCATGACCCTTGAGATCCCATGTGAATTTTCAAATTCCTATGTTACCTTTGAGATTCTACATGACTTTATAACTTTTTAGTGACTTTTAACATTCCATGTGGGACCCTTGGGCTTCCCACTTTTTAATTTTTTCATTTTTTTTCGGAAATACAATATTATATTCCACAAATTGTGGAAAAATACAATGAAAACACATGAATTTAATGGTGACACCTTGTGAAGCCATGACTTCGCGGCAATGACACAAGGCTTCATTTACTGTATCAATGCCAAACTCTCTTCTTGCCTGTTGCCTTCTCATCTTCATGATAGATATTCTTGTACTTCATATTCCTCCTCCAAAGTCTAGTTAGGATATAGAGTCTTCCGTGTCTTCTTGATATTCATCCACTTGTCACAGTTCAATATCCATTTGTTTCTTTGTTCTCTTTGGATATCACCTCCACAAGTGTCTTCTTGCAGCATCTCCTTGATGTCCACCTTGAGCATTATCCTGCCATGTTAAGATCATATCACCTGCAAGTGAAGTTCACTCATGACAAGAAAACATAAGTTTTGAAATCACCTAGTCTACCTTATTTCTCATGCAACATGCTGATTGTGGTGGGATAATAAAAAATATCGAGGAGAGAGGCCTTCTTTAGTATAGTGCACAACAACAATAGATAGGGAGTGAGGGACTAGGTACTATGACTGCAAAGTGCGCAGTAGCTAAGGAAGAGGCAAGTCAGCGATTGCATAGTGGGAAAGTCTAGGAGGTAGGGAGGCATGATTGGGCACTATAAACGGATAGTTCATTGTGGTAGAAGGAGAGGCTCAAGAGACTACGCAGTTGAGGACTGCAAGGGCCCAAAATAGGCTCCTATGTCCAATATGTTGTCGCTGCGACAAACACCCTCCAAAAATTTGCTTACACTTGAATTTTGGAGCTTAGTTGTAATCCTAGGATCTGCCATTCCTTGATCATTCATATTTACTTCATGGTTAGTTGATGTTCCCTTATATTCTAAGTGTCAAAGTCAGTTGCTCATGCATGCTCAATTTTGAATAATTTACAAGTGTACTTCTTTCAATGTAAGCTTACATGGGCATTGCAAAACTCTTAAAGGTAAGGCTTGCGCAATCACTAGTGATAGTGACTACGTAATTCACAAGTACAATGTATTGTGCAACATACACTGTGCACTCTCCATCGACAATCTCCCTCACTATGATTGCAAATGTACTTTTATTCCGGTCAGTTTTCTCAATTGTCGCTCTGACGCACCTTCGCTTTCGCAATTGTCGCTTTCATATTTATGACTATTGATTTTTCTTCCTTTCACTTTAACAAGTGTCATTTTCATGTTATCTTCACTCTGGCATGTGTCGCTTTCAATGTCATTTGCGTTTGCAAGCGTCGTTTGCAGTTTTATCTTACTGTCTCAATTGTTGTCTTTCAAACATGGGAAGTGTCACACGATGTAAAAGCATATTCATGGTTCATTTCAGGAGGAAAATTTGGTACCAATGGGTCCTATTTATTATATAGACATGTATTATACTTCATTCCAAATTTTTTATGCAATGTCACACTAGTGTCATCACTGTTGTCGCAAAGTGTATATTTAGTGTTGCACTTGGAGGAAAGTGTTGTGTTGCCGTCACTTCAATGGGATCATGTTGACTCTGGGTGCTGAGTGTTCAATGTTGCATCTTCAATTGTTCTGAGTGTGTGATCATGTTTAAGTCTTATCTTGGTTTCATCTCTACCTCATTGATCCCATACTTAGTCAAATTCTAGAAAACATCTTTCCCGATTAGCTTAGACTCACTCAACCTCCCCGAACTGTGCATTGCACAGTGGCAAGCCTCAAGTTGATCCCTTATCTCTTGGAACTGTGCAATGCACATTTTCGGCCTCCAAGGACTATGCATTGCATAATAATAATGCTCAAGAATTGCCTTCCTACCCTAATAAACTATGTAATCTTGTCTCCCAACCAGTCTCTTGTTACGCATTACACAATCTCAATCATCAAGTTGCCTTCTTGATGTGCAATCCCTTGGCCTCTTTCTCTCCTGTATTGTGCATTGGGTAATCTTAAGTCTCAACACTGCCTCACTGGGCTCCTCAATTGCACAATCATCTTTCCCAAGCCTACAAAACTGCACATTGCACAGTCTCAAGCTTCATTCCATCACTCCTAGCCCTTGGAACTACACACTGTGCAATCTTTGAGTCTTCTTCCATATCTAGTTCCCAGTCCCAACTCAATTAGTCATTTTCATGAAGAAAGCTAGACTAGGATATTTTTGGGCTAATGTCCTCTTGTCATGAGTGGATTCCACTGGAAGGTACTACATCTTGACATGACATGATGATGCTCAGAGAGAAAGAGAAGGAGATCATACGAGAAGACACTTGTGAAGCTGGAACCATGGAGAAGTCATCGAGCAAGAAGATGAAGGGAAACTAGCTTACCATAGAAGATCAAAGATATAGATTGCATAAAGACTCCATATCAATCAACCCCTTGGTGGATGAATATGAAACACATGCAAGATCCATCATGAAAATGCAAAGAAAGTGTAACAACCCTAGTGAAAATTCCATGTAATAAAAATTAATAAAGGAAAAATAATAACCACGGTAGATGGGACACTTATTCCAAGATGAATGTTGGGCAAGACATCCTAGTGTGGGTGTTCATTGGTTTATTATGGCTAAGGAAATTGGCAAAGGCAATGGAAAAGGATTTGGAAAGGAAAAATTGAATTTTTGGCACATTTATTTATGAAAATAATGGAAATTAGGAGAAAAGGAAGCTGAAAGGTCACAACTTGCATGTGAGGAGGAACATGAAGGAAAATAATGGAAAATGAAGAAAATAGAGGCCTCATTTAATAAAAAAGGCTTATGAAGATTAGTTGGTACCTTTTTTCAGTTCAATTTTGGAGCTCTCTCATTATTATATATCTCTCTCTCTCACTTTTGGACACTTAGAGTTTTCTTGGAGAACTTTGGAATTGGATCAAGAAAGGAAAAGAAGGAAAGAGGAAGGAATGAGCATGCAAGGAAGAGCAAGATCAAACAACTACGATAAGATTATTTGCAGGTATCGATTTGCATGTGTGATTTCCTTTCTATATTTGGCATGCATGGTATTTCATGTGGTCCTTTGTTGTCATGGCATGGGTTTTTCCAGGTGTGACAGTGTTTTCAGCCTAGCCTTGCCATTTTTGGATAACCATGGTGTGATGGGGTTGTCATGTTTTGGTTGAGTTGGATTTCCGGATGGATTTGAAGCTAAGTGAGGTGGATCTCTGAAATAAAGAACACATGGCCTAGTGATCCCTGAACTAGAATGTGGATTGTCGTAAATCCACTGGCCTAGTGACCCTTGAACTAGACTGTGGGTTTCTGTAAATCCAGGTATTGTGTCTCTCCGTGGGCCTAGGAATCCTCCACTGATTAATGGTGGGATATACGATAAAGCATAGAGGTGGTTTCCCTTGATTAGCCTAGGAATCCTTTTTGGTGAATGGAAGGATATATGGTAAAGCCTAAAGGGTGGAGTCTTAGTTAGGGCCTAGTGATCCGACGTGGATTGTGGTAAAGCCTAAAGACTAGGAGAGAGGGAAATTTCTCATGGTATAGGTGGATAAATCTAGTGGCATCCATGTTTTTTTATGGCCTAGTGATCCAAGATGGATTGCGATAATGCCTGGTTCTATTGATGAGGGTGAGGTGGTGTAGCCTCGAGAAGCCCTAGTTGAGTTTGGTTTTAAGTCCCGCATTCATGCTTGGAATATGGCACGAGAGTGATTGGCTAAAAGAAATATTTGGTTCAACCAATCTATGGTTAGGTGGTTCATGGAAGTCCCAAACTTGGTTAGCCTTTGCATCATTAATATGAGGTTATTTCTCCTTGTTATTTCATGAGTATTATACTGTTTTGGCTATTTTTTCTCTGTTATTTTTGTTATTATTATGCTGGTTATGAACATGTATTATGACATTGTCTATGTATGGCTCTCATCATGTTTTTACTTGTAAATGAATGAAAAATGTATCTAATAATGACCTAATAAATGAAATTACATCTAATGTGTTGGGAAATCAATGCTTCTTAGTGATTCTCAGATAAGTATGAGACCCCTATGCTCAGTTCTGATGTTAAGACTTGTAGCTTTCATGTTTGTGACATGTTTGATGAAATGCTTGTCATGGCTAGTAGGGGTGCAATCTAGTCCTTGTTGATGTGTTTGCAAATGTATCTTTGTTTTGATGTGAAATTTCATTTTTTAACATGTCATGGAGTTTTGGGCAGTGACCTGGGCTCTGGGCCTGAAAAATTGGCAAAATCTCAGAGTCGTAGGCACAAGACTGAGGAGAAAAGTTCCCAAACACACCCATGCCTTGTTGTGGGAGTGACTGGAGCCTCCCAGACGCACCCTTTTCCATATCAAGGGAGCATATAGGGGTTTAATGTTCTAAAAACTTAGTGGGACCCAGGGATTGGTTATGGGGATGACTCAGAAGGCTTTTGGGAGTCTTATAGCTGGTATAGAAGGCTTGTGTTATGGGTTTTTGTCGATTCCACTTCCTTAAGGTCATCTAGGAGGTTGAATCGCATTATATTGGCCTCTCATTGCATATTTACCCCATTTGGTCAGTTACTTGGGTAGATGTGGGATGACGGTGTTACATAAAGCATCAAAAGGATTAACTTGGCAATGTCACATCATCACAAAGTTCCATGCAATCATTGTCAAGAGTCATCAAAAGAGACACATGTGTCATAATGTCTTTCTACATCATTTGTGGAATGTAATTGTATAATTTCCCAAATGAGAAGATGTAAAATATGTGGAAGACCAAGGGTCCCACATGGAATATTAAGAGTCACTATTGAGTTCTAAAGTCATATAGAAACTCAAAGGCCATGTAAGGATTTGAAAAGTCATTGTAGAAGCTCTAGAGTCACGAGGGATGTCAAGAGTCACATGGGAGGTGGAGAGTCACCTCATTTGTTATAAATTCACCCTCATAACTCAAGAAAAATGACTTTTGATACTTGAAATTCCCACCTTGGTTTCTCTAGCATTGGAATGGGAGAGAAGATCTTTCTTTGGAGGAGCAAGTGGTGACTTAATTTTCCACTATTGTTGCTAGTGTGGTAGCATTTTACTTGTATATCTTAGCACTTCCACTTAATATATGAAGCTCTATGATCCAACACATTTTCATGCATGTATTGTGAATTTTGTAGGACTATTCTTTAGATGCTTGTGGTATATGTTTCGTTCATATGTACTAAGGGAGTTAAATTATTTCGGTGGATTTGGTACTTATCTTGTTGAAGATGTTTTGTATTTTGTTGTTTTCTTGTGAACTACTTTGTAGGTTAAATAATTATCCTCTTATGCTCTTATGTGTCTCTTTTAGGATAGTACTATTACTTTTCTTCTAGAGGCTCAATGTCTTTCTCATTGCCATGAAAGTAACTTATACACATCGCAATTGTATGCCTCACAATGCCACCTTACTTGATTGTTTCAAATAATGTTTGTATAACCTCTTATGTTAATAATGGAAGACAAGGAAAATACTTTTTTTCCAAAGAAAAAAAACAGTAACTTTTTATTAAAAAATAATGAAAAGTTACACTTAGCAGATTTACTGAAACATGCCGTAAGCTGCCGCAAGGGCTCAAGAGCTTTTGTATCCCACGCAATCGTTAGCGAACTAACGTGCACAAAGAATAGGAAAAGGAGAAAAAGAAGAAGAGGAAAGAGTAGAAAGGGCAGAAAAAACTGAAATCCGGCAGTGAGCAGAACTCACGCTTCAGGTTTTTCTCCCCTTTTTCTTTTCGACCTTACGCCACTCTCCTAGCGAGGGCTCGATCGAAGCAATGACTATCTGTGTTTCTGTATTCTGTGGGCCAGGTTCTTTGTCTGAATCTGAAGTGTCTAAGAGATGGTGCCATTTTGTGCCTCCCATGCTAGGAACCATGCAAGACTTTTCTGTCTTGTTGTCTGATGGGGTTTCCTGCTGATTCTCCATTTCTTGAGATACCTCGGTTTTCTCTGCTGGGTGCTCTTCCTCTGCTGCTTCTGATTCTTCATCCTCTGATTCTGGGGGTGAGAAATGCCATCCTTTTTTCTGCTTCCCTTTCTGCTTTTTTCTATTCTTGGCGTCTGGGCATGCATTTTGTAAGTGTCCTGTCTGTCTACAGAGCCTGCATCTGAAGGCGGTGTTTTCATAATCTAGTACCTGTAGCCAGTTCTGTTGTTTGTAGCCCAGCCTGATGCTGTCCGACAGCCCTTTACTTAGATCTACTTCCACACAGATCCGTGCAAATGTGTAGATCCTTTCATCGATCCTTTCCAGATCTGTTTTGATATATTTCCCTATACTGTTCCCTATACTTTCCAGCACTCGTTCATGCCAAAAGTGCAGTGGAAGATTGTATAGTCTAACCCAAACTGGCATTTTGGTTACAGTCATTTTATTTGGATCAAAATCAGGGAACCATGGGGTCACAAACAACCCCGATGTTCCCCAGAACCATGGCCCTTGACTTATGACTGTATCTCTGACTTCCTTGGAGATAAATTTTACTATGAAGAAACCTTTTGAACATAGGTGTATATCACATTCCATGGTCCACTTGGTGAAGATCCAATGGAATAGATCCAAGGGTTTTGGCCAGAAGCTGTTGAAACGGCAGATTAGAGCTTGTGTTTCATAGTCCTTGACGACATCATCGATCCCTGACGAGTCTAAGTTTAATGCTGGGGTTTCTTCTGATTGATCAACTATGTATGGCCTAGGCAAAGATCCGCCGAGGCCTGGAGAGGGCCCTGAGTTCTTGCTGCCCAGATCTGGCCCTGAATTCCTGTTGCCCTGTAAAATGTTTTTGTAGGATCCCTTTGATTTGTGTTGGGCTGCAACTTTGTTCCCTTTGTCTCCCCCTGAGGTGCTTGCCTGATGCAGAGCCCCCCCTCTTAATCTGAGATTTAAGGTAATGATTGATCCTGGCCCAATCTCGTAGCTTTCCAACGATCTACAGTCCCGAAGGGACCACCTTCCACTAACCAGATGCTGGGCCTGAACTGGGAATCCCATTTATGCCCTAATTTGTTGTTTCAGATGCATGGGAGTGTCTCCTGCATGTACCCAAACTAAACGAGTTTTCCCCTGAGGGGGATTAATCAGAATCTGAAAACAAAAATTTGTTACCTGCACTGGCTGATGGCGTAGATTCATATCTGGCTCCGATTTGGTTCGTTTCCCCTTTTGCATAACTAGATTTGCAGAGATATTGCCCGATCTAGGGTTGTTGTCTTCGTTCAGCTGCCTGGGATCATGCTGTAGTCCCAGATCTGGCCTACTAATTCTCAGATTTGGGCACAGAACAGGGAGTTTCATCCAAAATCTGCTAAGATTTAACCATGCAGAAATGAGAAGGGTCAGATCTGCATCAGGGAGAGCCCCGTTATTGCATGCATAGTTTGATAGAAGAGGGACAGTGTTGGCGTGAGCAAAAAAGCCGAACTCTGACTCATTCCCGCCTCCGAAGTGGTTTCTGATCCCATGAGCGTTTTTTATACCCAGATCTCTGAGCTCGAGCCTTTTGTCGAGCTTCACCTCCAGATCCGCCCTTGACGTGTTTGCCCCAACCCGCAGAAGAAAACAAGGGCAAGGGAAATCTGCTATGCCAGAAGCTTCAGAAATTTTCCAGGCAAATGGCCACAGAACCAATTCCGTGCCTGCAACTTGGACAACGACGGAGCGCTTCAGAAACTCACTTCTATGGTCGGCTATGTGGCCATTCGAAACCCTTATTTCGTCCCAGAGATTTGCATCGAACTTCGACTTCTTTTCTGGCATATCTTGGCGGATCGAGGGTTTGGTTTGATCTGGTATCGCTTGAGCCAGATATTGCGGGGATCGGCGCGCAGCCAAGGATCTGGATCCTCCATGCATAAACCCGTCTAAGGAACCCGAGGAGGAGTAACAGATGCAAACCGTTTTGGCCATCTCCGGATTCGAACGCGTATCTCCTGCAGACCCGTTACCGTTCCTTCTACCCGCAAAGTGTCTAGGTCTACATGGACTTAGGGGGAGCATATGACAAGGAAAATACTTAAGGACAATGGAAACCTACAATATTGTCTGGTTGGGGCTCCTACTCCAAACAGTGTGAGGTCTAATTATGACTTCACTTCGGGGAGACCCCCTTGGTTGATAGTTTTCCAGTACCTTCAATAGTTGGTGCTAGAAGGAGGGACTAAAGACAAGATGTGTCCATTGAATTTGTTTTGAATCTCTTATCTTAAATGGCTCTTTCCCAAATCATAATCCCAAGACATTTTTCCAAGGGTCTTGATTTTAACATCCCCACATAAATTATTCAGAACTTGTCACAATTTATGTTTGATGGCGAGGGTGAACTAATTGTTCTTGGAAACTTCTTTCAATTTATTAATTTTTGTCTCTTTAATTGAATTCATTGTAAAGATGTTCAAAGCACGTTGTTCACCCTCACATTAGAAGGTCGAGTTAAAAGGTGGTGTCATATGTTACCCGCTGCTTCCATACATTCACTCGAGCAACTTATTAAGGAGCTTCGTGGATCCTTTGATAGGTATGACTATCAAGATGTTTATAAAAGGATTGATTTTCTTAGAATGAAACTTGATGAATCTATAGAGGATTTTCTTCAACGATTTATTCACCTTTGCTATGAATTCTCCAAGGGAGTGATTGATTCAAATTTCATCATGGAAAAATTTCAGAGTTTGATTTTACTCACTTTGAGATCTTTTGAATCTGAACCCCCAGATGATTCTCCTTCCCCAACCTCTACAAAACATGAGACACCTCTAATTTTAGAGGAGGAACCTACTATTCCTTTTGTTCCTTGTCATCCTCCTTTTCTAGTACCAATTTGGGTGCCTCTTAGTGATGGTTTTAAATTCGTGAAATATGAAAATTAAATTGTTGATCCGTCCATTCAACCTCCACCCTTTTCCCATGATATAGATCCTATTGAGGATAACTTGGATTGGTTCAATAATGGCATGGAGCCTAAATTTAAAGTTTATCCCTTAGCTTTTCAAGATCACATTAGTGCACGTAAGTCCAATCTTGAATCTTATCCAAATGAAAACTTGACTGCCTCAAGGGATACCTTTCAACCTCTACTATCCATGTCTCATGATTCCTTGTTTCATGACCCACTTAATCAACCTACTTCAACTCTTAAGGATGTTCAACCTCTTGTTTCAAGTAGTGATCATATAGAAGGTAGTTGCATTTCACAGGTAGAGGAGCAAAGAAGTGAAGATATGTTTCATCTTTCTTCCCTCTTCCAGGATGACAATCTTGCATTTCTTGCTAATCATGGATCTCGCAATCTTGATAACTTGTCAAATTATTCCATATCCTTCATTCATGTTGAGACTTTAGACAATCATCACCATGACATCTATGTTTCCATTAACACATGTGGTGATGGCTATCCAAGTACATCGAACGATATCTTTCCTTCTTCTAAGCACTTGGATTTGTACGGTATCAATTCAAAATATTGCAATATTCATTTATGGCATGAGATTCTATTTCAATTCAGAATGATTCTGAAATTTCTTTGAGACATGCATCTTCAGATATCAAATTTGAAGAAACAAATTGTTAGGCTTTTGAATCTTCAATATACATTGTTCAGGAAAACCAAGATCGATTTGAATTTTACATTGGTATGCCTATCTTCGATCATTATGATGATGAAAATAATATCATGGGGTATAACATGAATATTGATCCGTTCTTCTCACAAGCTCAATCTAATTTAGTTACAACTGGTGTTTTTTCTCCTGAGTCTTTTCATCTTTCCTCACCTCTAACACACTATTCATTGTACCTGAATGTGTTCTATAAGTTTTTTATACCAACATCTCTCTAAATCCTTTAGATATGTATCCAGCTGATCATGGACGTAATCAGGTACAAGATGGTGTGATTCTACCATCATAGGATGAAAATATCGAACCTATTATTCATGATCCATTCAATTGTAAATGTTTTATAAGTTAGGAGGAAGATGTTACAACTCTAAATGATCAAGGGAGTTTTCTGACTAATGTACCTCAATGCTTTATCCATCAGGAATTTGATATGTTTAATCTTAAGTCTGAGAAAACCAATGGAATTAATAATTTTTTCATTGATACATCTAATTATAGTGGCGCATATTTATCATTTCATTTTTCTAAGCCACCCAAAATCGATGATCCACCATTAGAAAGTTCAGAGACCTGTCAGGAAGTCGAGGCACTTCAGCCCCTGCTGATGGTTATGTCAATTTCTCACAATCCTATTGAGATCTTCGAACTAAGTTTGATGCAGATCTTCACACATAATTATTTCCTTAATGCTCATCCATTGGAAGTGAGCTCATTCTTAAAGGACTTTCAACGTTTTCAAGCTAATCCCCTAAACCCTCAATATAGAGTTTTTGATCAGATAAAATATTCTTGTTTGGTTAATTCTTCATCATGCAAATCCCTTTCACTTCATCTAGGTTTAGAGAGCACATCTTTTGCGGATCTATATAGTTTCAGTGATTATTAAGGCAAGGGTCCCTTTGGGTTGGAGAATTTCTCTCTTTCAAGCTTCTCCGAGATTGATTACTTTCTCATTCGTCTTTTTTATGTTATGAAGCTAATCATATTTTGGGTGAAATATCTCTTCTTCAATTATTGAAAATGGTTGAGTCATTCAACGAGTCAAAACCCTTGTGTTGATATGAATACTTGATTTTATTTTACCCTTGTTTCCAATATTTCACCAGCCTGGTATCCTAATTGGTTTCCTAAATTTGCAATGTCAATGATTGTTTTAAATGCCTTAAGATTTCATATTTTTGGCATGATGTCTAATCAGATATAAATGGAACCAATGGAGAATCGAGGATGTTATATTCATTAATCTGGTCATAGTCATTTTACATTGATTGATTTATTTGAATCCACTGATCTTCATTGTTTATGATTTCATGATTCAAATGCTTGTCAGATAACTGAGGCACTTCAACATGAGCTAATGGTTATGTCAGGTTCTCACCATCTTGACAAGGCTTCCGAACAAGATCATATAAAATCCCCCTCAGAAGATTCCCTTTGCAATTTGAATGTGTTAATTGAAAATTCATTTTCTCATGAGCATCAAGGTTTTCAAATTTGTTGTTTTGGATATCATGATCCAATCGCTAAATGGTTAGAGAAATATTACCTGGCAAGATTCATCCCAAACAATAAGTTTCAATATTTCTTGATGTTTGCTAAAAATGAAAGCACAAAATAATGTACTTTCGTGAGAAACCTTCAAGGTTTGTATGTTCAATATTTCAGTCAATGAGGTAAAGCTCAAAACTGGCTCAAACCAACTGGTATGACATATTATTCTATTTATAAGAAATACCTTCAATTCATTGCTCGAGCTTTTAAAATTATTATCTTTACTCTTGCAAAAAGCTCTATATTGCTTTTAATTGCTTGTATCTTTGTGATTGCAGGTCGAGAGCGGTTACGGTGGCAAATTGGAAATTCTATTACATTTAGCCCTGTCCTTCTAGCCCGTTAGGTTAGGAGTAGTTTTAGGTGCATTTAGTCCCCTCATTTCATTGGATGACCTTTGAATTTTACTTTGCACTAGTCCTTGCATTTGGTTTGTTTTCTTTGTTTTTCTTCCATGTTGCTTTACAGTCAAAGTTTACTTCCACTCTAATTTTTCTTTTATTTTCCTATTATGACTTGTCTTGTATTTATTTCTTTTCTTTAGTAAGACTCAGCATGAAAATTCTCTCGCTTGGCTCAAAAGGAAATGTGGTAAAACTTGAAAAGGGAAATTGTGATGATGAACAATTCTTGGCTTATCTGTTATCTTCTTTTCTATCTTGGGTTTACATATCTTTAAAGTCAACGATGTCCAAATGGAAAATATGATCCATTCAAATGGAAATCCTTTGGTTGAACCATGAAGCCCATATTTATTCTAGGATCTTCATTCCTTGACTTGGTGTTGTAATTAAATGGTGTTCTTCTTGCCATTCAGATCGAGTAGAAGAAAGGAAAGGGAAAAATCAATAGCAAGCAAACCAATATCAATGGTATATATAACCTTCTATAAGGGAACAACTTCTTATGGTCTTAATAAGTCGGGACCCCTCTTCTACCCCAGTGAAATAAATAAGTACCTAAGCACAATACTGTAAATAAATAAATAAAGGGCGAAAGAAGAGAAAGGATTCTTGTGCAGAGAGGTGAAGCAAGTAACTTCATGAAGGTAATATTCAGGCTCGCTAGTAGCGAAGCAATGCTTGTGTTCCTGTAGTGACTCTGCTGGGGTATTGTTCAAAAATGTTAGTAGCAGAGCATCACCTGAGATGGAAAATAAGACTCTAATTATCTTAAACTCACAATTTTATATTACCCTTCTCCTGAATCAAAAAAATTGTGATTTGGGAAGCTTTATGGATGTGTTTAGCTGAGAAATGGAGTAAAGGAGACTATATCCATAACCGGGTCAAATGGGGGAGCCAAGGTAATCTACGTGATCAATCAATAATTCCTTAAATACAAAGACCTTGAACTTAAGGGTGAAACCTGAGCAGATAAGCTGGAGTTCTACCAACGTGTCACCATGTGTTGTCGCTACGACAAACACCCTCCAATTATTTGCTTATGCTTGAATTTTGGAGCCTACTTGTGATCCTAGGATATATCATTCCTTGATTATTCATATTTTCTTCAAGGTTGGATGATGTTCCGTCAAATTCTAAGTGTCAAAGTCACTTTCTCATGCATGCTCAATTTTGAAGAATTTACAAGTGCACTTCTTTCAATGCAAGATTACATAGGCACTGCACAACTCTTAAAGATAAGGCTTGCATGATTACTAGTGAAAGTGACTACATAATACATAAATACAATGTAATACGCAACATATGTCAATAATCACTACGCACCCTCTATCGACAGTCTCCCTCACTCTGATTGCAAATGTACTTCTATTTTGGTGAGTTTTCTCAATGTTAGTGTCAGTCTTTCCAGCCTTCCTTCAGTGATCAAACATGCTCTTACAAAGTGATTTTAAGGTGTCAAAATCAAATTTTGTCATTTTAATGAGTCTTCAAGCAAAATTTGGTCACTAGGCATTAGGTCTAGGGTTTGCTTTCACTCCTTACAAAGTTGCCCAAATGTCAGTCTATGTCACTATTCAGCTGATTCTATCATCATTCATAGGGTTTTCATCATCATGTCAGGTTCCATTGGGTCATTTCACACCTTTTTCATGCTTCAGTTGCGCCTAGGTAAGGTCATTTCCCTCTCCTAGGGTTTTGAAGGCAATTTCTCTTGGACGGTCAAATCATTAGCAAAACTTGTATCCAGATGTTCATA
>APFE031520064.1:9623-24854 GCA_000404065.3 Pinus taeda | reverse complement strand
CTCAGTACTTGTAAGTTGTGTATGTGCATCATTATCTCTATTGAATCTTCTGTTATTAATCAAATGAAGTGTTAAGGTAGAATCCATGAAATTTCTATGCTCTGCCTTTAAATTTGTTTAATATTCTATGTTTTCTTCAGTTTAAGGAGAATGCTTGAGACCCCTTCCTCTCCTTAGCCCCTCACCGGTCTGATCTATCCATCTCACCTGCTTTAAGGCATCAAAACAATTTCCTATCTTGCCCCAAGTGGACCTCTGCAAAAACTGTGCCTCATCCCCGCACCCAAAATTGCCTTTCCCTTGATTTCAACAAAATCATAAAAAAATAAATTATAAACTCTTTGTACTTAATACCTAGCCTAAAATCAGTCATCAATTCGGTCATATCGAGCCTTTTCGATTATCTTTTGCCGAGTTTGACCCGGAGAGAGCCCTCTCCTGTCCTCGTAGGGCTAGCTACGAGGCTGAGCGTGGTTTGATGTGGCTTTGAGTCTTGCCTTATTTCAGCCTAAGGCAGATTTGAGCGCTAACACTCAACATTCTCTCTAGTGCACCTTCGCTTTCGCAAGTGTCGCTTTCATGTTTACGACTGTTGCTTTTGATTCATTTAACTTTAATCAGTGTTATTTTCATGTTATCTTTACTTTGGCATGTGTCACTTTCAATGTCATTCAAATTTGCAAGTGTTGTTGCACTTTTCTCTTACTATCACAAGTGTTGTCTTTCAGACATGAGAAGTGTTGCACAATGTAAAAGCAGAACCGTGGTTCATTCCAGGAGGAAAATTTGGTACCAATGGCTCCTACCTATCATATATATATGTATTAGACTCATTCCTAATTTTTTGTGCATTGTCGCACTAGTGTCGTCATTGTCGTTGCAAAGTGTGTCTTTAGTGTCGCAACTTGGAGGAAAGTGTTGTGTTGCCGTCACATCAATTGGATCATGTTGATTTTGGGCGTTGAGTGTTCAATGTTGTGTCTTCAATTTTTCTAAGTGTGTGATGATGTTTAAGTATTATCTTTATTTCATCTCTGCCTCAGTGATCCCACTAAGGGAATGTGGAATCAACTAAGGGAATGTGGGACAAGCTAATTAAAATTTATGATGGAGATACCAAAGTCAAGAAGGAAAAACTACAAACTTTTAGAAGACAATTTAAAATTCTAAAAATGAATGAAGAGGAAGACATTGCTACCTATTTTCTTTGAGTATATGAAATTGTTAACTCACTCAAAAGTCTAGGTGAAGACATTGAAGAAAATACTATTGTCCAAAAGGTTTTGAGATCACTTCCAGAGTGTTTTGGTTCCAAGGTCAATGTCATAGAAGAATTAAAGGACTCAGACACCTTATCAATGGATGAACTTCATGGAATTATCATTGCATATGAAATGAGAAAAGGAATCTCAAATACTAAAGAAATTGCATTTAAGGCCTCAAAAGCATCAAGAAAATGCAAAAATTGTAATTGTAGCAGCGATGATTATGATATTGAAATAGAATTAGCACAAATTGTGAAGAAGCTAAGAAGAGGATCCAAACATAAAGGTAAGTACCATCTAATTTGTTTCAAATTTGGTAAAATAGGACACTATGTCGCAAAATTCCCTTCCAAAGATGATAGTGATGATGAAGATAGGCCAAAAAGAAGAGTCTTCAAAAAGAAAGGAGCAGACAAGAAAAATTTCTTCTCTAAACAAGATAGTGATGATTCCGGTGAAGATGAACCCAAGAAAATGTCAACCAAATGGAATTTATTCCTTAACCAAGAAAGTGATGATTTTGATAATGAAGATGACTATGTAGGAAGTAGTGAATTATTGTTCATGACATTCACAAACGAAAATGAATTTGACAAAGAGGAAGAAGGAAATGTGGATAACTTGTTGATTAGTGCCTTTGAAGAAAATGAAAAACTAAGGAATAAAATAATAGCCCTCAAAGATGAAAAGGGAGAATAAAAAAGGATAGAAGAAATCTTGAACAACAAGCTAAATAAAAAAGAAAAAAATTGTCGAAAACAAGAAGCTGAAGTTGTCTCTCTAAAAACAGATCTAGAACAAATCAATAGAAGTTTGAAAAGTTATTCAACCCTTAAAATCATCCTCAACACTTAAAGACCTCTACATGACAAATATGGGCTTCGCTACCAAGGTGAATCATCAAACTCAAAGGAAGATACTAATGAAGATACTCTAAAAAGCTATGTTGATGTTGCTCTCAATGGAAAGAAGCAGTTCAATCCAAATCAAAGATCCTCTTACAAAAATCAAAGGAATGAGAAAGGTCCCTTTCGGAAAGGCACGTCTCATTGAATCAAGGATATCCTAACAGGTATCAAACTATTTTTCTTGGTCATTGTTTCTTTTGCAAAAAAAATTGTCATTAAGCTAAGCATTGCAAAGCCTATAAAAGCAACAAGAATGATAATTCATGAAAGTATAATACCGACTTCCTAAATAGGTTTGCTGATTGAAAGAAACTAGATCATATCAAAAATTTTAACTCATTTGATCCTTTGTTAAACTATAGTCTAGAATGCTCCAAATGTAATAATCTAGGTCATGAAGCACAAAATTATCCACTTACATTAAAAGAGAAAGTTTGGAAAAGAAAGGAACCTACTACAAATAAATGTAGTCTAGCCTCATGTGCACAAAATGAGGAAAACAAGTGGTTTGTAGATAGTGGATGTTCTAAGCACATTATTGGTGACCAAAAGAAGTCCATCTCACCAGACAAAAAGGATGGAAATGCATATTTTGGAAGTGGTTATGCTAAAATTACTGGTAAAGGTACAATTTATTTCGTAAATGGCAAGGGAAAAGCACAAAATACATTACTTGTTGAAGGACTCAAGCATAATATTCTAAGTGCTAGCCAAATTTGTGACCAAGGACATGATATTATCTTCAGTGCCAAGGATTGTAAGATACCAAAATATTCTTTAGGAAAACTTGTGGGAAAAGGAGTGAGATCATCAGGTAATGTGTATATTCCTAATGAAATTCGAGAAGAGAATTTCTATATAATTCAAGTAGATGAAAGTTGGTTATGGCACAAATCATTGTTACATATAAACTTTGACAACTTAGTGAAGACCAACAAGTCACAAGCTGTAAGAGACTTCCCCAAAATTTCAAAACCTGAAAAGATTGTTTGTGGACCATGTCAACATGGAAATCAAACAAGGATAAACTTCAAGACCAAGGAATGCTCAACATCAAAGCCTTGGAAATCATACGTGAAAATTTATGTTGATCAACCAAAACTCCAAATTTACAAGGTGAAATGTATATTTCTCTATTTGTAAATGATTATACTAAAATGGTGTGGGTATTTTTTATAAGATTTAAATTAAAGGTACTTGAATGTTTTAAAAATTCCAAAGCTCTTGTGGAAAATAAAAAGTGTCTTAGAACAAATAAAAGTGTAGAATTTAATTCAAAATAATTCAATGAATTTTGTGAAACACATGGAATCAAAAGAGAACTTTCTGTTGCTAGAACTCCTCAACAAAATGGAGTAGTTGAAAGAAGGAACACTATTGTATAAGAGATAGCAAGAATAATATTTATTGTAGTTGATTTGTAGGCCAAATTTTGGAAGGAAGTAGTTGGGAAATCAATGTATACCTTGAATAGAGCTCAACTATGAACAAATAGTGACAAGACTCCATATGAATTATGGAAAGGAAGACCTGCTTTAGTAAAATATTTCAAAATTTTTTAAAGTAAAAGATTTATGAAGATCAATGATAACTCACCAGGCAAGTTCGATTCTTAAGCTGATGAAGGAATATTTCTTGGATATTCTACAAGAAGAAAAGCCTACAAATGCTACAATAATTGGTTGTGGAAGGTAGTTGAAAGTTTTGATGTAAAGATTGACGAGGCACTTCCAGAAAAAGAAAACTTGAAATCCTTGAAGAAGATCCTATTCTTGGAGACTCTAAATAAGATACTACAAAGGAAGAAAAGGATCAAGAAAGTAAAAAAGAACCATCTCAAACTCCATCAAGAGTAAAATTTGTTCAAAATCATCATCCAAAAGAACAAATTATTGGTGATGTAGATGATGGAATACAAACCCAAAGAAGGATGACAAATACACCAAAAAAGAGCGATGTTTCCCTACTATCTATGATAGAACCAGATAAATTTTCCCAAGATAGTAAGGATCCTCATTGGATAAAATCTATGGAAGAAGAGATGTATCAAATAAAAAAGAATGAAACATGGGAGCTAGTTCCTTGTCCAAAGGATAAAAATATTATTGGAACCAAGTGGGCGTTCAAAAAGAAAATAAATGATGATGGACATGTCATTAGAAATAAAGAAAGTTTGGTATGCAAAGGATACTCATAAGTTGAAGGAATTGACTTTGAAGAAACCTTTGACCCTGTAGCCCGATTGGAAGATATAAGAATGTTCTTGGCATTTGCTTGTTCAAAAAGTTTCAAAGTTTATCGAATGGACATAAAATCAACATTTCTAAATGGCAACCTAAAGGAATAAGTTTACATTGAACAATGAGAAGGGTTTGATATAGCAGAAGGAAAATATTTTGTTTGTAAATTGAAGAAAGCCTTATATGGATTAAAACAAGATCCTATAGCTTGGTATGCAAAATTAGATCATTATCTACAACAACAAGGCTTAAAAAAGAGAGTAGTTGGAAGTAATCTTTACATGAAGATAGATAAAGAAAATTTGTTGATCACATTTGTGTATGTTGATGACCTAATTTTTTCCAACAATAATGATGGGATGAGTCATGAATTTGCTAAAAATATGTCAAAAGAATTTGAGATGTCGATGATTGGTGAACTATCCAACTTCATTGGACTTCAAGTAACTCAAACCAAAGCAGGCATGTTTATATCACAAGCAAAATATCTTAGAGATATGCTCAAGCGATTTGGGATGGAAGAATGTGCTATTGTGGGCACACCTATGACTACAAATTGTAAACTAAGTAAATATGATGAATCCCCTTCAATAGTTGTTACTCTTTATAGATCAATGATTGGATCCCTCCTATAACTGACAACTTCACGACCAGATATTATGTAGGTGGTAGGAATGGTGGAAATATTCCAATCAACTCCCAAAGAAACCCATTTAATGGTAGTAAAAGGAATCCTCAGATATATGAAAGGTTTTCTTGATTTTGGACTATGGTATCCTAAGAGTACAACACTTACCTTAACAACATACATTGATGTAGATTGGGTAGGAAGCATGGACGATTGAAAAAATACTAGTGGGAATGCAATTTTTATGGGAGATTGTCTTGTATCTTGGCTTAGAAAAAAGAAATAAACTATATCTCTTTCCACAACTGAAGTCAAATACATAACTACTACATATTGTTTTACACAAATCCTATGGATGAAGGAAGCTTTGAAAGATGTCAACATAGAAACTAATTAACATATTACCATCTACTATGACAACACTAGTGCCATCAACCTTTCAAAGAATATGGTGATGCATTCAAAGACAAAACATATCCCAATAAAATACATTTCCTTCGAGAACATGTTACAGAACAAAATGTGAGATTCGAATACGTAAATACAAAGGAACAAATCTCGGATATCTTCTCAAATCCCCTACCACGAGAAGCATTTGAATATCTTTGGCAAAAGATGGGGGTCATATCTCTTGCATCTCATTAGAGTAGCATAATGATAGGGGGAGGAGAATAATGACAGGGGGATAAACACCATATGAAGAGGTTTCCATTAATGTCAAAAGGGGAGAAAAATGTTGAAAGGGAGAGGATATTGCCATCAATCACAAAGGGGGAGATTGTTGGATAAGGTTGTCATTGATGTAAATATGATATCTAGACCCAACCCTAACCCTAAATTATTCCTTCTAATACCCTAACCTTAATAATAAAAACCTAACCCTGGCTCTAACCCTAACCCTAACCCTAATCCTTGATGTCCTAAATTATTATATCCTCTATTCCTATGATAATGAAACCCTAATACCTTAGCCTAATTACATAATACACTCCATATTACGTTGAAGCTCCATATTACATATTACATAATACATTCCATATTACATTGAAGCTTCATAGTACATAATATGATGAATGAATTATGTTGGACACTAGTCAGCTCCACCATCACAAATCGACTATTTTCTATTCATAAGTATTCATGAAAAAGAGTATAAATACAAGTTAAGAAAATTCATTTGATGAAAACAATCCATAGAACATATTGAAGACAAAGATATGGTGAAGTTCACATCTCGTGAACTTGAAAAACAGAAAAATACGAATTGTGAAGACTTATTTCTCTTTGCAAATCAATAGATAATCTATAAAAGTTCGTATTTTAAACCTATGGATGTATTTGTATACCTCTGTTGCCAATTTATTGGAAACTTTTGTTATGGATTGGTGGAGATATTTTCAATTCGTGAAGAGTTTGTGATGCAACAAGCTTCACCAATTACATAATTCTAGAATTTAAATTAATGACGTGCAATTAAAACCCTTGTTTACCAACCTACCAGACCTCGATCTTTTGCATGGATCCCAAACAAAATTAAAATCCAGTTCAAAACTTATTGCGTCTGAATCAAATGCTAACTAGAACGCATCTTCTGGAGTGATATCCATCAGATCTCGTCCATTCATAATGAATGGTTATGATCGATCTGGAATTCAAATGGATTAAATCACAGTTTGTAAAATATTGCGTCATAATTTTAAATTAACCAGTGTGCATCTCCTGATGCGATTATCGTCAGATTTGATCCCTTCAAACAGACGATCATGATTAACTGAGCTATTACCTCAGTTCTATAAATTATTGCGTCTGATTTTTGGATTATCGTCTGCGCTTGTTGGCATGCGATGACCGTCAGATCACTTCAACAGCCACAATCGATTTATCAATTAACTCGATTTTATAATGTTATCGGGTCCGTTTCTTATGCTAAAGTGTGTGCACATTCACCAACGAACACCGTCGATCTTCTCCCAAATAGATCATCATTAATCCACCCTGTGATCAATGATGATTTTTCAGTTCATTCAATCTCTATCCGCTTTTAATCGACGATCAATAAATTAAAGCCTTTGTCCAGGCGATCCTCAAACGCCGGACTCCGCTAAAGGTTTTAATTTAACACACAGTTTCCTGTATTTAATAGAGGATTCAACCTACGATTTAAAGAATCAACAAAACCAACTCACATAATAAAAGATCACACAGAAACAAGTTTTGAACACAAAACTTCTTTCATTCATAACAGTATTTACATATATATTTAGAACATCTCGTGCTATGATTTATTCTCTCCACTACTTAGTTCTCTCTAACATTTTCTAACACTATTTTTCACTCTCCTCACAAGCTTACATTTATAGATTAATTACATAATTATGGATTATACTAAATCCCTGATTTTTCCCATAATTTACTCAACTAATTCCTATTCGAGGATCTTGTAATCCCAAAGATCTCTACGAGATCTACACATATCAATTATCCCTTATATTCTCACATAGTTGAGAATATTTCACAACTGAAAACCTCACACATAGATTTCTCACTCAATCTATACATGATTCCTAAAAATAACTAAAAACATCACCCCCTAAATCAACCAAATGAACAATAATATTATGAGCAGGATGCTCCTGCATCAGACTCTCGATGTAGAGAAAAAAATCATAGACTCATGTCTGTGAGGTTTGTCACTTTTCTGTAGTAATGTGACAGCTGCAAGTATGAATGACTTGCTACCTCCAGGATTCCAAACTCTGTTTTGTTGATGGTCCTTCAAAGGAATAACTTCATCATGTAGTTTGGCATTAAATTCGCAGAATAATATCTTCAAAGAATTATTAAACATGATTCTCGACTTTCCATACCACATCCTCTATTATGGAAATATAGACTCGTGAACTGCATGTGGAAACTTGAATACCCATTTTCCTAATTTCCAAATTTTGAATGAGTATCGAATTGGTTCACCGTCTGCACCTATAGCTTTTCCAGGTAACTCTGTCGTGCTGAGATTAGTAAGAACTAAATCTGGAAGTTCACCATCATCATCACTCGAATTTTCAACCAAATTCTGTATATCTGTAAAGAAATTTTCCACCATGCTCTAGGAGTAATTCTTCTTTGTTAATCACATCAACACAGTTGATGTTCTCTATGGTGTTCTTTCCTCCTTTTGTTATAGTTTCTCTAGTCTCAACTTCTTTGGCTTCTGTCTCTTTAGCTACTATTTCCTTCTTTAATTGAGTTGCAAACTCAACTTCATGGAATGAAAAACAAACATCCCAATTTCCTTCAGGTTCACAAAAGAATTCTTGATAATAAAGATGGTCATTAGCTGTCTCTATAGCAACAAATTACTTGTTTAGTTCCATACCTATATTCATAGACAAACTATTAGTTTTAAAAATACCAGACCTTTCGGTCTCTTTTGATGCTTCAAGCACCAAATTCCCACCATGGGATTTCTGGGTTTCAACAAATCCTCTTTGTTGTGACTGAAGTCCTATGAGTCTCTCCTTCTCCAACAAAGAAATATGTATTTGTTCAAGTTTGTTCATCAACATAGCATTCCATTTTTGTTGCAATCTATTCCACTTGACCTGTTTCCTTATTCTCCATCCATGTCTTCAGTCTTCATTCTCTTTTTCTTGAAACCATTCCTGTAGTATATTCAACTTTGATCTCATCACTACAATACTTATCCTACGCTCTTCATGACTCATTTGACATTTATTTGAACCTTTCCTAAGTTTCTCCATGTTCATTTTCATTAATTCTTCAAACTCAAATCAATATTTGAAATTCAATAAAAGAAAATAATTACCTCAATCAAATTCTAAAATTGACTCCTCTTCTTTTCCCTTTACTTCCGCCGCGCCTCAGATTTTCCTTGTCATATGCTTTCTTGATCTCTCATAACAACATTCATGAGCTACAACAAAACCTTTGCAGTAACAAGTCCTCCTTGCTACCCGATACCTCAACAAGCTTCTCTCCTCTGAGCTTAGTCTTTTGGCATTTCTCTAGTTCTCTTCTCTGGAACCATATGAGCACTCCTTTCTCTAGGACACTGCAAATCTTCTCACCTTCCTCTGCTATTACTCTACACAAAAATTATAAAGACTAACGCCGACCAATCTGCAATATAATCATACTTCACGTAGAATCTTCCTTTGCTCTCGTATCACTTTGATGTAGCAAGCTTCACTGATTACATAATTCCGGAATTTAAATTAATTACGTGCAATTAAAACCCATGTTTACCAACCTTTCAGACCCCTATCTTTTACGTGGATCCCAAACAAAATTAAAGCCTAGTTCAAACCTTATCGCGTCTGAATCAAATGCGAACCAGCACACATCTTCCGGAGTAATATCCATCAGATCTCGTCCATTCATAATGAACGGCTATGATCAATCCATAATTCAACTGGATTAAATCATAGTCCATAAATATCGTGTTCGAAATTTAAATTAACCAGTGTGCATCTCCTGATGTGATTACCATCAGATCTGATCCCTTCAAACAGACGGTCACGATTAACTAAGCTATTAACTTAGTTCTATAAATTATTGCGTCCAATTTTGGAATTATCATCTGCGCTTCTTGGCACGTGATGATTGTCGAATCACTTCAATGGTCACAATCAATTTATCAATTAACTCGATTTTATAATGTTATCGGGTTTGTTTCTTGTGCTAAAGTGCGTGCACATTCACCAGTGAACACCATCGATCTTCTCCCAAATAGATCATCATTGATCCACCCTGTGATCAATGATGATCAGTTCATTCAATCTCTATCCGCTTTCAATTGGTGATCAACAAATTAAAGCCTTTGTCCAGGCGATCCTCAAACGTCAGACTCCGCTAAAGGTTTTAATTTAACACACAGTTTCCTGTATTTAACAAAGGATTCAACCTACGATTTAAAGAATCAACAAAACCAACTCACATAATAAAAGATCATGCAGAAACAAGTTTTGAACACAAAACACCTTTCATTCATAACATTATTTACATATACATTCAGAACATCCCGTGCTCTGATTTATTCTCTCCACTACTTAGCTCTCTCTAACACTTTCTAAACACTGTTTTTCACTCTCCTCGCAAGCTTACATTTATAGATTAATTACATAATTATGGATTATACTAAATCCATGATTTTTCCCATAATTTACTCAACTAATTCATATTCGAGGATCTCGTAATCCCAAAGATCTCTACGAGATCTATAGATGTCAATTATCCCTGATATTCTCACATATTTGAGAATATTTCACAACTGAAACCTTACACATAGATTTCTCAGTAAATCTATACAAGATTCATAAAAATAACCAAAAACATCACCCCCTAAATCAACCAAATGAACAATAATATTCTGAGCAAGATGCTCCTGCATCAGTTTGCGGACCTGTAGAAGTGTTATTCTATGCGGACCTGTAGAAGTGTTATTCTATGGACCTTTACAGTTTTTTTTGTTTTTTTTTGTTTTTTTTTTTTTTTTTTTTGTTTTTTTTTTTTGTTTTTTTTTTTTTTTTTTTGTTTTTTTTTTTTTTTTTTCACGAAACTGTGAAGATAATTCATTGCATACTCGAGACAACCTTATTTCAGATATGAGGAGACTTTATTCATCTCATGCAAATCTATGGTTTCTATTGCAAACCTACAATAGAAATTTGAATCTTGTATAGAAATTTCGAAGTTGTGGAAGTTTGGAAATAATAAAGTGCTTTTAGACCTGAAGGGGACATACATGCTCAAACCTCAAACTTATAGTGACAACAACTCAGACCTTTAGACGGATTACTTTTGAATGATAGCAAACCTCACTTGTGAAAGCATTTACTGCATATTTGAAATATTCTTGCAAACCTATGGTGATTTGAAACATGTAAGAACAATTTTTTCATATCTATGCTTTCTTGGAATAAAGGAGGAACATAGTTGTATCTTGGGGTGGGTTTGATTATTTTTGTTTCTTTGAAACTTGGTGAATTGGTGTCCTATATTTGTCAAGTTGGTGCTTTACTGAGAGGATTGTTGTCCTCAACAATATTGGAGTCTTGGGAAGTTTCTCAAGGACTGGAGTCCTAAAGGTTGGTGACTTGGAACATCTTGGTACAAGTTGGAGCTTGTAGATATTGTAATAGAGGATTGATGTCCTCTATTTTTTATTAATTTTATAACTTTTTTTTTTTTATGGTTCAAAATGTCCAAAAATATTAACTGGTATAAATAACCAATTGTAATAAATACTAATTCACCCCCCCTCCCACTATTTCAACACTTTCCTCCACAAGGGTTGCCTCCCTACCCTCAGAAATTGTGCAATCCTGCCTCCCAGTGCGTCTCTTGTTGCACATTGCGTAGTCTCATTCATCAAGTTTCCTCCCCGTGTCCTTCAACTGTGCAATTGCACAATCCCCTAGCCTCTCTCTCTCATATAATGTGCATTGGGTAATCTTAACGCTCAAGATTTCCTCACTAAGCTCCTCAACTACATAGTCATCTTTCCTAGGCCTCCAGAACTGTGCTTTGCGCAATATCAAGCTTCAGTCCATCACTCCTAGCACCTGGAACTACACAATACACAATCCCTGATTCTTCCTCCTTGTCCAGTGCCCAGTCTTAGCTAAATCATTCATTTTCATGAAGCAAGTTAGATTAGGAGATTTTCATACTGATTTTGTCTTTTCATGAGTGGATTCCACTTACAGGTACTACATCTTGACATGAAAGGATGATGATCAGAGAGGACGAGAAGGAGATCATACGAGAAGACACTTATGGAGCTGGAACCATGGAGAATCCATCGAGAAAGAAGATGAAGGGACACTAGCTTACCACAGAAGATCAAAGATCTAGATCACATAAAGACTCCATATCAATTTTGGAGGACGAAGATGAAACACATGTAATATCCATCTTGAAAATGCAAAGAAAGGAGCAAAAGGAGTAGCTTGGAAATGCCACATCATCATGAAGTTCCATGTCATCATTTTCAAGATTTATATCAAGAGTCACATGCATCATAATGTCTTGCCACATCATTTCTGGAATGTATTTGTATAATTTCCCAAAGTGAGAAAATTTAAAATATGTGGAATACTAAAGGTCCCACATGGAATATGAAGAGTCACTATTGAGTCCAAAAGTCATATACAAACTCAAAGGTCATTTAAGAATTTGAAAATCCTTTTTAGAATCTCTAGAGTCATGAGGAAGGTCAAGAGTCACATGGGAGGTAGAGAGTAACCTCATTTGTTAGAAATACACCCCCATAACTCAAGCAAAAGGACTTTTAGAACTTGAACTTCCCACCTTGGCTTCTCTAACATTAACATATGAGAGAAGATCTTCCTTTGGAGGAGAAAGTGGTGAATTAATGTTCCAGTATTAGGGCTAGTGTGGTAGCATTGTACTTGCATATCTTGGAAATTATACCTAACATATGAAGCTCGATGAACCAACACATTTTCATGCATGTATCATGAATGTTGTAGGACTATTCTTTAGATGTTTGCCGTATATGTTTCATTCATATGTATTAAGGGAGTTGAAATATTTCAGTATCTTTGGTACTTATCTTGTTGAAGGTGTGTTTTATTTGGTTTTATGATCATGGTTGCCTTGTGAACTACTTTGTAGGTTAACTAATGATCCTCTTATGATCTTGTGTGTCTCTTTTAGGAGAGTACTATTACTTTTCTTCTAGAGGCTCACTATCTTTCTCATTTCTGTTAAAGTACCTTATATACATCGCAATTGTATGCCTCACTGTGTCATATTACTTGATTGTTTAAAAAAATGTTTGTATAACCTCTTATGTTAATAATGGAAGCTAGGGAAAATCCCTAAGGACAATGGCAATCGACCATATTTCCAGTTGGGGCTACTACTCCAAATGGTGTCAGCTCTAATTAGGATTTCACATAAGGGAGACCCCCTTGGTTGATGTATATCCAGCTTGTTAACACACTGTGATTGTGCAATACACAAGGAAAGGTAGGGCTGATTAAGACTACACATTGGGCAAGTGGAATTGGAAGACTTGGGTTACTAAACACTAGGATTGTGCAGTGCACAATTGTGGAAGGTTTCCCTCTAGGACTGCATACTGTGCGGTTCCAGGAGGCAGAGGGTGCTTCACTATGGCTTAGGACTATGCAGTGCATAGTTCCAAGAGGTAGAAAGGTTGGCCCAAGATTGAGCAAGTTACGAGGATAATGAAAGCTACAAAAATGACAACATGGGATCAATAAGACAAGAAGGTAAGAATGAAAGCATGAAAAGATACGAACACGATAACACACTTACCGATGATCAACTACATGACTAGGAAGCACTTGATACCCAAAATAAACCTTCATTCACTTAAATGACAACAACACGACACTTATCTCCAAGTGCGACACTTAGATATACCTTACGACTCTAGTGTTGACTGCAAAGAGAAAGTGTGCAATACCTTAGGAATGAGTCTAATGCATTTCCCCGTGATATATTGGATCCATTAATGAAAGAGAATTCACCAAAGTGTTGGAAATGTTGGCATTGATGTCAAATAATCATGTTAAGGAAGCCTGGTATCATTGAAATATGTTGATTGGTTATGTCGAATTCCATTGTTGCAAGATTGCTTGGAATGCAAAAGTTGATAAGTGATGTGAAGTTCAAAGGTTGGTCATTATTAAATATGTTGATTGGTTATCTTGAAGTATGGATTACATTTAAATAAGAAATGGCACATGATATATTTAGGCATAATCTTAAAAATGAATGTTTTCATTGAAAAGAAAAATGTATGGTACAAATTGGAAAAATATAGCCAAAACAAATATGAAAAAATTTCAAAATTTTGTCTCTTGCAATCATCACTGTTGATCTGTATTTTGGCTTTATTCTAATTTTTAGATTTGAAAATGAAGAGGCATATTGTGAACAACCTTAAAAGACTAAGAGACAACTCCTCATTTTGTATTTCTGCATAGAATACAAACAATCAAAAGTTATATTTATAAAATATGCATTGTTGAATGATAAAAGAACTTTTGGTGTTAAGCAATTTGTACGACAGGTTTCATGAGAAATATTCTGATGAGGAGAAGGACAAAAAAGTAGCAAAAGGGGAACATAATTGAAGAAGAGAAGCTAAGAAGATGAGCAATAGACTTGAAAGCAAAAATTGATATCAGGTAACAAGAAAACTTGACTTTATATTGCGATTGGGAGATTGTAGTCTCCTTTCAAGTTGTAGTTTGATAAAGAATAGGTTGTCTAGCCTGTTGAGGTAGAATCATCCTATGGGTTTTAGCCTACATAAAACTTTGTGGGAGTTGGAGCTTCCTTGAGGTAGCATCCTCTTGTAGTTTGGAGCCTACAAAAGTATGAAGTAATTGGAGAGTAGGAGCTTGCCTTCATATCACTTTCAGCTAAGAAAAATAGTGATTTTCTCCCTTATGGGTTTCCACTTATATCTGGTGTTTTCACGTGTTGTTTTTTGAATGTTGTGTGAATGTTGTTGAATTCTTAATAAGTATATCTGCAAATGTCTCTCTCTAGTAACTGCAAAAGAAACCATTAATAATTGAACATATACATAAGTCATTAGTTGCATAAGAAGATAATAGTAAAGGAAAAGTAAGTTGAGAAAAAATTAAATTATTGATTTACCCCCCCTCTCAGTAATTTATAAGCATACATCAATTGGTATCAAAGTCGAATGCTGTTGAAAATGTGATAAGAAAGTCTCAATTTGATTTTGCCTTGGTCAAACTGAGAAAATTTTGAGTTATATTAATAAATATTCTGAGTTATATTGGCCGAGTTATGTCCATTTTAATTTTGGAGCAGAATTTGGAGTGGGTTTCCATTGGAGACGTGCCCTCCCACCCCACTTTAGTAGGCACCTGCTTCACATTCATCAGTTTCAACATAGCAGCAATTGGCTTGGGTTATTTGGAGATGTGCCCTCCCACCCCAAGCTATGTAAGCACCTGCTACTTCATCAACAACCAACATCACGGTTGTGGGTCATCCACAAACCCACACTTCATCGAAGTCCATTTGCTAGCCGTCACTGTTAGTATCACAGTTGGTCAACAAGCATTAACAGGGTTATCTCATCCTCGGATCTTCCGTTCTTCATGGTTATGGGTCATCCACAAACCCACAGTTCA
>APFE031520061.1:328515-359459 GCA_000404065.3 Pinus taeda | reverse complement strand
CTTCAAGGCTAACATCACTGCTGCCAATTCTAAGTCGTGGGTAGCATATAACTCTTCATGCTTCTTCAATTTTCTAGAAGCGTAAGCTATTACCCCACCTTCTTGCATCAATACTGCACCCAAGCCCTGTGCTGAAGCATCGGTGCAGACAGTGAAGTCTTTTCTCATGTCTGGTACTTGAAGGATTGGTGCACTAGTTAGTAACCTCTTCAGCTTTGTGAATGCAGTGTCACATTCATTTGTCCATTCATACCTAACCCCCTTTCGCTGTAATGTGGTGATGGGTTTTGCAATCCTTGAAAACCCTTCCACAAACTTGCGATAATACCCAGCTAGCCCCATAAAACTACGTACCTCATGGGCATTTTTTGGTACTGGCCAATCCATTATGGCCTTCACCTTTTCTGGGTCAACTGAAATCCATTCTCCTAAAATGATGTGCCCAAGGTAATGGACTTTCTTCTGAAAGAAGGAACAGTTTGACAATTTCCCATACAATTGATTTTCCCTTAAACAAGTCAATACTACCCTTAGGTGCTTTTCATGCTCCTTTTCATTCTTGGAATATATAAGAATGTCATCAAGGAAGACTTGCATGAATTGGTCCAAATACTTTCTGAACACACCATTCATGAGGCTCATGAACACTACTGGTGCATTGGTTAAACCAAATGGAACAACTACAAACTCATAGTGCCCAAACCGAGTTAGAAATGCAGTTTTTGAGATGTCTTCCTCCTTTATCCTCAATTGGTGGTACCCAGATCGTAGATCAATTTTTGAGAAGACCGTTGCCCCTTTCATTTGATCAAATAGGTCATCTATTCGAGGTATTGGGTACCTATTATTTATCGTGGCTCTGTTTAAGTCTCTATAATCTATGCATAGCCGCAAGGAGCCATCCTTCTTCTTGACAAAAATTACTGGTGCACCCCAAGGGGAAATACTAGGTATAATCAATCCCATGTCTAAGAGCTCCTTTAACTGCATTTGTAACTCACAAAGCTCTGGGGTTTTCATCCTATAGGGTGTCTTAGATATTGGTTCTGCACCTGGTTTTAGATCAATAGTGGAATCAATCTCTCTTATAGGAGGTAATCCAGGCAATTCCTCTGGAAAAACATCCTTGAATTCTGCCAAAACTGGATGTTGATCAAGGGAAGGTCCCTTCTGGTCACTTACCATCTTGACCAAATACAATTTGCAACCTTGTTTGAGACAACATTTTACCTTCATCATGGATATGAATCGTAGGGACACTCCCCTCTTGATTCCATAAATCTCAATTGGCCTACCTTCATCATCTAAACAAATCACCTTCTTCTTGAAACAGTCTACTAAAGCTCGATGAGATTCTAGCCAATCCATTCCAACAATTACACCATACATTTCCAATTCTGTGACGTATGCCTTCAACTTAGTCATACACACCCTGAGGTTTACCTGACATTGGTCTACACTAGGCCCTACTGCTTGTTTTATTCCAGAAGCCATCTCAACTTGTTTAAAGTCATCGTGCTCATAGGCTGCCAACCCACATTTTTCTAATGCAACTGGTGAAATGAAACTATCTGTAGCACCAGAGTCAATTTTTTTTTTAACTTTTACTTTGTTTATCATACCTGAGGTTTCTACCACGGCAGACTGGTGTTCAACTTGCTGATTGTCAACTGCTGCATAGATTCGGTGGTGGCTACCTGTTCTCCCCATTGGTTCTTTTCCCTCTCTTTTGTTGTTACCGGATCGAAACTCAGGGCAGTCTCGCTGTAATGAGGTCCTCCGCATCCCCAACAAGTGATGCGTGGTGGACCTTGAACCGAATGTTGTGGAGTTCTTTGGAAAGAGTTTCTTCCCCTGGAACCCCTACCCCCACTTGCTGTTCCTTGCCTATGACTTTGATTTGTACGCGCCCTTGAAGTTGTGGGTGAAGCTGCACTAGAAACCATTGAGATCCCTACTGTCGGTGTTCTAGGTATAACCCTGTTTCCATATGGTGGGGGCCTCCGACTTCCTCTCCTTGGGAAGGTACGAGGGGCCTTCCCCATAAACCCTGCTTGATGTGGAAAGATGGCTCTGCCTTCACCCTTTAAGTCTAGGTGTTCTTCGACATAACGAGCCTGTTCTACAGCTTCTGCAACTGAGGATGGTTTCCACATCCGCACCATTGCCCTAATCTTAGGTCTCAATCCATACATAAAACGATCTGCTTGGCGCTGGTCAATATCCATGTATGAGACATACTTGACCAATTGCATAAATCGGATTTTATATTCTTCTATAGTACGACCTCCTTGTATCAGGGCATGGAAGGCTCCTACCTGTTGTTCTTCATAATATGCTGGCAGGTACTTCTTCCTGAACCTCTCCTCAAATAATTCCCAAGTAGCTGTGTCTGGAGTGAGGTGTAGTTGACACTCCAAGTTACCCCACCAATTCAGAGCACTATCTCTGAGTTGGAATATTGCTATTTTGGCTTTGGAATTGGAATTGTAATCCCTTAGTGCAAAACACCTTCCCATCCCCTCTAACCAGGCTTCCGTACGCTCACTGGCACGACCCCCTACAAACTCTGGAAGCTTAATCTTCTGGAGCTCCCTAGTAATGTCCTCAACTGGAAGTCTTCTATCATAGTCTCTAGATCCCTCGGGGTTCCCTAACCCTGATGAAGGGTGTTCCCCTTCCATTTCATTTGTTTGGCGTCCTCTTAAGGTTTCATTAATTGCTTCCAGGGAACGCAGGATGAGAGTCAATTCTGGCGAAGGTAATGGGTTATTTGAAGGAGGTCCTTGTGAAGACTCCCCAGGTCCTTGGTTCCTTCGCATCCTCACCATTTTGATTTGCTCAAAATCTGCACGATATCTAAGACTTATTAATCCATTCTAGGACTTGTCCCTCTTAGCTCACTCATATACATGATAGTCATAAGTGTGTGTGTGTTTTTTTTTTGTTCACTATGCTTGTAAACAAGCATTATTAGTACTGAGAAGATTCCCAAGGATTGATTACATCCTCTCATATGTGATTTCTTATACAACTTATATATTTTTAATTAATGAGTTGGTTTAATATACTCACCAATAAATCATTAATAGTAGTTTACATATAAGGAAAGCTCACAAACACACACACACACACACACACACATATATATAACATATGATGTGTTATAAGAATATCAAATATCATTAATATTTTCCATTTAAATGTGAACATATGATGATACTATATCTAAATTGTTTGAGATGAATAATTACAATATATTTCTTCACTAAATATCCTTTAACCATATACTATTGCATCTAACTAATAAATCACTTAAATCTCAATCCAATTAATTGTTTATTTTATGTTTATTTATTTTTAGATTAAATAATACCATTACGTAGCAACTTCCAAAACACGTTTTAAAAAGAAAAATGAAAAGGCATCAATTATAGAATCTTGCATCAAAGTCTTATTTCCTTTTCTAAAAACTCGAATTTGTTGTCATAGGGGACAAATATTCTATTCTTCTCATCTTTCATCATTTCCACTGAGTTTGAAGTTGAATATTCACTACCTATGTATGAAATGCTTGAAATTGCTATAGAATTTTGATTTTGGTTGCTTGAAGAGCTAAATTTGGCATTGGAAAATCTAAATTATTACATTGATATAACTGTCTTGATGTCATCATGATAGTTTGTATGGCTGCAAGAGGAAATCACGGAGCTTCATAACATACCTCAAAGCGGAGATTGGAGACTTTGCCGAGCCTCAAGGTGACAGTGGACACTTGTCCAGTGTGTACCATCTTAGCATTTTACAGAGATCTTGGCAAGTTTGCTAGTTTGGATGGGAATATATCCAAAACATCATCTCCCAATCAACATCACAATGTGCAAAATTAACTACTAAGTTACTAACTAACCAAAAGCAGTAGCAATAGAACAATTGCTATGCGCTAGGGGTGTTATAATTTGTATGACAAAACCTTCCAGCGATAATGAAGTAATCAAAGAACAGGTATGGTGGGATGCCATGATGGAGGAGTTTGATGTCTACGAAATTGTTCCAAAACCCACTGTGGAATAGTAACTGATTCAAAGCATGCAGTTGTTGAAAAAGTCTTCTTTGAACAAAGGAGGTAGACATTGATGGTTCTAGAGAATCAAGATGTGAAAGTAGAGATTTGGTCTGGTGGAGAGTGCTTTCCTTGCAAAGAGGGAGTGCTAGTTTTATTTGGTTGCTTGGTCATTGTTCTCCTTCAATACAAAAGTGCTTAGAAGATCATCCTCCAACATTGGTGCTCTCAAATGGTACTTGCCTTGGTTTTTGTGCACAATAGTGAGACCTGGAGTGAAGGTGCAGTAGTAGAAGAGACATGATTGATGGAGGTGAAGCAGATATGTAATTGAGATAGAGATGCATGCATGCACCTTTCTTAGATGCAGAATTTATTCTTAGCAGGTTGCTGTTTTCAGGTGCGGGTTTTTCTTATTGTAGAAAGTGCCTTTCAGTGGTATGTTTAGGAACTGTTTTATCCTTCATTAGATGCTATTTTAAATTAAGAAAATCGGATGGATAAGATGACTTTCCATATTTTGTCTAGGGCACAGTTCTTTAGGAGAGTAGCACTATATTCTAGGTCACTTATTCATGCAGGCTAAGCACAATATTCTAGGTAGATTGGGATGAGGTTTTTGTATTCCAAGCTACGTGCATCACTGGGATGAGCTATTTTTTTTTATTCCCTAACCTTTTATTCACCTATAAAATAAAGTCAAGGTAGGGGTTTAGATTTTCTTTCAATTAATATAGAAGATAGGTGTGTGATTGAGTGATTTGTTTTTTTGTACTAGCTGGCATAATTTTCAGATTAATGTGTTTCTACTTCTGGCATTCATGTTTCTGCAGGTTTGACAGGAGTACAAGCTTTTCAGTTTCCTAGCAATTAGGGTTAGGTTCTGAGTGCAGATCGAGTGCAGATCTACTTATCATGATCTGAACAATAGTTGATGCTATTGGCCATCTTAGGACTTTGGCATATATTGTAAATTGTTGGATGAAGTAGTTGTCAAGGTTGTGGAATAAATGTTGGCAAGAGTATGGCAAAGTCTGCCACAATTATGTGGGTGTCTGCAGGTTATTCATGTTGAATTCTCTATTCATATTTTGAGATCCCTAGCATTGCATACCTAAGTTTATTACTTAATTATCCATGAAATTTCCAAAGGTGAATGGGGTGTGTATGTAGCATGCAGATTGTGCTTCCAGTTCTTTTATATGCCACGAAAAGAGGGTTTTACATCGGATTGTTGATTTGTCTTGTAGATTGAAATTCATTAGAAATTGATTTTTAAGGATAGAGATATAGGAACTCAAATTTCCCAATGCACATATTTATGGATTGTCACAAGTAATTACATTAAGTAGCAATCATTAAATGTGTTCATAGAGGAGGGCATTGAATATAATCCAAGGTCCTGATGCTATTACTGTGTTCTAAGTAGATATAGTAACAATAGTATGCTCTTAGGTATTGAATTGCTTAATGAACCTCTAGCAACAACTGTTCCTATGGATGTTTTGGCTTCCTATTATTCAAACGGCTATCAAAATGTGTGGAAATACTTTGCCACAACATATGTTATCATGTGCCAGAGGATTGGAAATGTTGATCCACATGAGCTGTATCAAATAAATGATGCATTTTCAAATATTGTTGTCGATGTTCACTACTATAATCTTTTTTTGATGATTATTTTAATAACAAGACTGCCCAAGATAATATTGACTTCATCTCAAAGAACAGGGAACCTGTGGAGCTTAGAAAAGAAATTAGAACCAAGTAAAGATATGAACACCATTTAGTCCTCACATTTCATCATCTCAGACCATTGTATCTTTTAGTATCCTAGATCAGGTTTGAGTGTTGTGGTTGAATCCTATCTATAGGGCAAGTTGAAAGCTTTAAATATGCTATTTACAATCAAAAAAGAAAAGAAAGTTTTGGTTATAGATCATGGTATTTTCATCTTTGGATCAGAATCATGTTTCCAGTTAGTTCCTACCTGTGTATTCTCTATTTTACTGGTTATGTATGAGGGCTTTCACTATCTTTTCAATAAGGTGTGTATCTGCTCTAAGAAAACATTGATTCCAAAAGTGTCACTATTCCTCTGTGTGAGAGAGCATGATAAATCAAAAAAAAAAATAGTTAAGAGAACGAAAACGTATCAGTTTACTTTCATCAATTGGTGTGTGCAAGTAGTGATGCCTTTGGCTGTGAAATCTGCTCTGTCGGAAATTTTGTACTGGGAACTTTGATTTGATATTATGGCCATTAGAAGTTGGCCTACTAAAGCTAAAAATTTACAATGTCTCCAACGTTATGAAGGAATTCTTGAAAATCACGAACAGATTTGCAAATATCTAGTGTTATTGAAATGTATAAAATAAGAATAGAGGGCGTCTATAAGTTGTTGAGGTGGTGTAAAAGTTGGTGTTGTTTCTACACAAACCCCACCCTCTTCAAAATAAAAATAAAAAGACAAATAAAATGAAAAAAGTAACCCACCTCCAGCTATAAGGGCTTTACCAGGTCTGTTCACAAGTTTCAAAATAATGGAGACATTTCCCGTGCACCTGTGATAGAACCCAAGACCTACATGTGCTTATCTTATGTGGGAAACGGGTAGCTGAACAGACTGACTTTACAAGAAGAATTTATGTTTTGTACCCTGCATGTGCTTTTAATGGAATTTCAATTCAAGACCAAAGAAGTTCGTTTTCCAAGCTTTATTCACTAGTAGTGAAAGAATTTGCCACTCAAAATGTTCAATCTTATTCTGGAAAACTGCAATGGCATCTCTATTATGTCGATCAAGTTGTGAAGTTGAAAGACTGAAGCAACAAGAGCTGATAATATCAGAGTATTGAAAAAATACCATCAAATAGCATAATGGGTCTGAAGTCGTCAGCAAAGAAAGAGTCTGAGTTTGAAATCGCCTTCTCTTTGTCCACCTGAGTAGAGATGGCCAAGCATCTAATATTGACACCATTAAATCGCATGCTGATTGTGTGTTTTGCTGACAAAGAAGATGTACCAATTGGGAATTGGGTGGTTAATTTCGAATTTCTGAGTAGCTTAATTCAAAGACAAACTTGAATTCTCCAGTTAATGTTGCACCTCAAGTACCGGCTAAAGGAACCTTTTTGGAAAGGGCAGCTATTTCGTTTTCTCTGGATAAAAGTCTCGGAGAAGGAGAAACTTCTGATAATAGGGGCAAAAAAAGTTCTCTGGAGTTTAATTTGAATCCAAAAGAAAATTTGAAGATTGTGATGCTGTTATCCTTGGGAAAATATTACGAGGACCTTGATACAGAGACAAACTTTAATCCTCTAGTGAGTGTTACACCTTAAGCGCACGCTAATGAAACCTTTTGGGGACGGATAGCTACTGGTTCTCAGGATAAAAATCTTGTAGATGGTGATATTTCCAAGAATTGGGGCGGAGAAAACTGTAAAACTTCTTTGGAGATTAATTTGAACTCAAAGAAAAATATTGTGGGCGGGGAAGATATGCGATTACCTCAAGGAAAAGGTCACAATGACTTTGATACAAAGACAAGAGTTCCCCCAATGAATATTACACCTCAAACACATGCTGAAACCATTTTGGAAAGGGCGGCTATTTTGTTTTCTTGAGATAGAAATCTCAGAGAAGGTGAAACTTCTCAGAATAGAGGTATAGTAAACTGTAAAAATCCTCAGGGGCTTAATCTTAACCCTCTGGAAGAGACTCGGGATATCTCAAAATATATCTGTGATACTGAAGAAATTTCTAGTAAATGTTTAAGAGTGAAATCTTCTAGCGCATTTCACATGGAGCAGTTTCTAGATCCGCTTCCTGAAGAGGATGAATTATTCAGAACTCTGGGTTCGAAGGGTCAACCAGATTTATCCAAAGCGTGACCGAGAGTTTAAGCATATAGATCAGTTGAGGAAGCACTCATTTCATGCACGCAAGCTTTCTATGTGCACCTTATGCCTGGAAGGCTGAAAGGTATTTATTTGTGAACAGAAGCTTTATACACGGTCGCAACTAGACCGACATTTATCTAAAGGAGACTCTGAAGTGGATGGCAGTGAGACAGAAAGGGGAGGTTTCATGGGTCATCCAATTTGTGACTTTTGCAGGAAACGATTTTATGGAGATAATGCACATGTCCAAAGATCATTATACTTGCCACATATGCCAAAGAAGGCACCCTGAGCACTTTGCGTATTATCAGAATTACAGTGATTTAGAGGCACACTTTAGTCAAGAACACTTCCTATGTGAAAATGATGATTGTAGGGCAAAAAGTTTGTTGTCTTTGCATCTGAAGCAGAGTTGAAGATGCATAATGCAATTGAGCATACCGGAAATATGTCCCGGTCTCAACGGAATGTTGCACTGCAAATTCCTATTAGTTTCCAATATAGGCGTCCAGGGAGGGGCTTTTGAGCTTAAAATAATTAGAGTATGAAAGAGGAGGTAAATTAAATTAACAATTTGAGAAGGAAGCCAAAATAAGGGTCCATAGGTCCTAGAGGTTTAACCTGGCTCTGATACCATGTGTAAGAACCCGATTCCTATTATTAGAGCCTCAATCTATTATACACTAACAGATCTATTTTCCAGTTAATTTAAAGTAATAAAAGGAGCTTGTTGACCTTCTCACAAAGCTTTACACATTTAACATCTTATCATTTTATCATAAGCAACATAAATTAAGGTGAACATTCCATTGATATCAACTTAACAAGAGTAGCCCATGGAAAAATACCTGTTCCGGCGGTTGATGATGATACCTTTGTCTTAAAGCTCCAGCTGACGCTCCTTCTTGCCGACCCAATCAGATTTACCTCCCAGCCAACTAGGAAACAAATTCTTAGCCCAGGAAACCTCCACAGGTTCCCTAGCCCTCCGTGCCCAAGTCCAACCAAATATAGTGTGTCCTCAAGAAGAATGTGCAAAACCAGATAACAATACTTTCCTCCTCTCAAACCCAAGAAACCTCCATAGGTTTCCAAGGTCTCCCCAAATCATAACAAGTCCAAACAATCACAACCAACCCCCATAATCATAAGCAAGACCTCCCAAAAACTCCCCCTTTTCTCCCTTCCCCCTTCCCTTTTTATACCCTGCTTTCCTTCTCCATCTCAACCACCTCTCATTAATGTCATTCACTTCTCACCCATCCCTATAGTTGACTTCTCTTCTCCCAAGTAAGCTAGGAGTACATTGGAAATGTTAGATGTAATTACATGGAGAGGACCATGTCTTCTCCTTAATAAATGTGAGGGTACATTGGGTAATGTGAAATGAATACATACATTTTGAAATAATGGAAGGAGACCAAATTCTACCCAATATTCAAATTGAGAAGGTAAGTGGAGAATTTAAATAATGGAAATCATGAATTTTATATTAGACCTATATTTCTCAATATTTTCAGATAATGTAAACATTAACAAAATTTGTAGGATAAGATTTAAGTGGGGCATTACACAGGTGGATTAGTATAAGGGTTATAGGAATGAATCAGACAGTTGGGGTGCATTTAAAATGATGATTTGGTGATTACTTCAGTGGGTTCGGAATGAGGACGTGACATGAATTTTAAGTGGTGGATTATGATGTTTTGTTAGGCGACCATCACCCTTAAGTTATAATGATTTCGTTTTAATTTTTGGCAGTACTATGTCTTCTTAGTCATATATGCAATATATCAATCCCTATTGCTAAATTAAAGTAGCACATACATGTGATCCACTTTGCTAACATTGTTTGTTGTTCTGAGATCTCTTGTAGGTATTTTGTTATGTCAATTGTCTTTCAATTCAAATCACCAAGTGTCCCTATAGGCTAAAAAAAAAAAATATTAGGCTATAGAAACTTGTCCGAGCTGTGGAAAGTTGTTGATTCTGTAGCTGAGAGAAAAAAAAAAAACTTTAATAAAGGAACTTTGCTATTTTCTTTTTGAAAGGAAAATTTGAAGTGCCAATAAAAATTGGCTTTCACTCTAATTTTTATGTATAAACATGCCAACAACATGTTGGTTTTCATGTTTATACCTTTTTTTGTATATATATATATATTTATATATATATATATATATATATATATATATATATATATATATATATATAATATATATATATATATATATATAATTTACTTATTATTATTTTTATTTTATTTTTTTTAGAAAGTAAAACTGAGTAAAAATTTCTAAGGTGGAAAAGAAGAAGAATTCTTCTTGACCATCTTCAGTTCTGAATTATCTTGGAACATTTTAACAAATTCCTCTTTTGTCAATGGCTTCTGGTACAATCTGAGTCAATTTCCATTTACTAATAGAGGAATTTTCTCTTCATCAATAGTCCTGATTCTAATTGTACCATTGTCAAAAACACTTTCAACTTCATAAGGTCCAAGCCAGTGGGTTTGGAATTTCCCTTGAAAATTCTTGAACTTTGAATTAAAGGGTAATGCTTAATCTCCTAGATGAAATTTCCTTTCTTTAGTGTACTTATCATGCCATCTAGATCTCTGTTGTTTAACTAGGCTAGTTCTCTAGAGGGCTTCTTGTATAATTTCATCAAGCTCATTTAGTTGTTTCATCCTTTGTTGTTGTTCTTCTGATAAGTCAAGATCTAACTAGACTTTTGTCTTATAGGTCTAGATCTGGAATGCTATCAAAAGTAAGACTTGCTTCCCATAAACAATTTCATAGGGAGTATGTCCTGTAGTATTTATCCATGTAGTTCTGTTGGCCCATAAAGCTTCTGGAAGCTTTTCCACCCAGTCCTTTCTGTGTAAATGTACAGTCTTGGTGAGGATTGCTTCAATCACCTTATTTGTGGACTCAACATGTCCATTGGCTTGTGGATGTATGGAGTGGACTTCTGATGTTTGATTTTGTATTGATCCACAAGCTTCTGCACTAATCTGGATGTGAACTGTGTTCCTTGATCTGTTACAATTTCTCTTAGAACACCAAAATGAGTAAAAATATCCTCAAAAAGAAATGAAACTACAATATTTTCAGTAGCAAAAGTGCTTTAGCTTCTACCCATTTAGTGACATAATCAGTACATACCATAATGTACTTTTTTTGCTTTGAAGGTGGGTTGATTGGTCCAACAAAATCTAGTTCCCATTTCTCAAATGGTTCGATGAGTACCTGTGGTTGCAATGGCATTTCATTTGAAAGAGTGGGTTTTCCCATTCTCTAAAAACTATCACATCTTTTAACATATTCTTTGGTGTCTCTAAAAATGGAAGGCCAATAATATCCTAAAAGCAAGATGTTGTAAGTAGTCCTTCTATCAAAAAAAGTCCCTCGCATGGCTCATCATGGCAAGATTTAATTATTTCTGGTATTTCGTCCTCTCGAACATATCTTCTGATGATGAGGTCTAGTCTTGTCTTGTATAACTCTTCACTTATCCATGAATAATATGTGATATTGTGGACTATTATTCTCTTTTCTCTAGGAGATAAATTAAATGGAATTTTTCGTGTAGCTAAATAGTTAGCAATATCTGCATACCAAGGTGATTTAGTAGATATTGCAAAAAGATATTCATCAAGAAATTTATCCCCTACAGGTTGATCATTATTTTCATTTTGTCTTCTAGATAAAAAGTCGACAATTGTATTTTGCTTTCCTAGCCTATCTAGAATGGTTATGTTGAATTCTTGTAATAGTAAGAGCCATCTAGTTATTCTTCCATTAGTGACTAGTTTATTCATTAGGTATCTAATGGCAGAATGTTCTGTGTGAACAAAAATTTCATATTCAGTTATCTAATGTCTAAATTTATTAATGGCATGAACTACAGCTAAAAACTCCTTTTCAGTTACAGTATAATTTAACTCTGCAAGAGTTAAATTTTTACTAGTATAATAGATTTTATGAGCAAGATCTTTCTATCCCAACACAGCTCCTAAGGTTGAATCTTAAGCATCCATTGAGATATGGAAAGGCAATTTCCAGTTAGGTCCTTTTAAGACAGGTGATTCAAAAATTCTTTTTTTCAAAGTTTCAAAGGCAGCTTGACATTCAAAATCCCAATTGAATTCACATTCCTTGGTGAGCAATTTAAAAAGTGGGGATGCAATTTTGTGAATTTTTCTATGAATCTTCAATAATATCCAATAAAACCGAGAAAAATTCTAACATCTTTTTGACAACTTGGCACTAATAACTTAGAAATAACTTCAACTTTAGATGAGTCTACCTTGATTCCATCTACTGAAATATGATGACCTAAAACAATTCCTTCATTAAACATTGTTGGTGTCCCAAATTGCCCTATTTTTACCCCATTTCTATAAACACTAACCTTTGTTTTATCTCAACTTAAATCTCTCTTTCCTGCACTAGTCCAAGATAACTACCTATTCCTGCATATGCTTCGTATTTTACATTAAGATTTATTAAAGTGCTTTATTAATCATTTTTACATAGATTTCATGCCTATTAAGTACCTCTTGTAACTTATGATAATTTCCTAGAAGTAATTGAGGAACTTAGTGTTAATTATGAGTCAGTGTGATCAGTGCAGGCAGATTCCTACACCGCCATGATGATTGGTCCGAGATTTATGTGAGTTCAATCTTTCCACGCAGACATTTTGATCCATGAATCCAAGTTCAATTGCTTATTAACTGAGGATGAATATCGGTGGCACACAATTAGGGATGTTTGCCAAAGATGGTCTATGACCAGCAAAGTACACGTTCCATTATAACTATTAGTCGATTTTGTAATGTTTGGTTGTTAATTTGTTCAGCCAAAAGGCCTAAATAAAAAAAATGATTGTAATTAGTGGAGTATGGCTAAGGCCAAAAGGATGTATAAAATATAGATTGTAGGTAGAACTAGCTAGTAATCCTTAGACTGCAATTTCATTTTATATGTAATTTGGTATCGTCGTTGGCTCTGGGTTGGACTTGTAATACTATGTACATTTGATGATCAAGTAATACAAGGAATCCACTATCTTATTCATGCGTTGTATTTAATTTATATTTGATGCGTACTTGAGTGCTGAATCTTTTCGTTTCTTAAACGAGAAATGAGCTGGTTGGCTATGGCCCAGCCAACCCAGCTCATTTACCCTTGTGCTTTCGTTATTCAGAAAGACTGTGTGGATATTTCCCTTTGCATTTGAGTGGTGTGAATAGTTTTATATTTATTTCTGAAGTTCTGATTTAAATCTTATTTAGAGTTAAGTGTGAAACAGATCCATGGCTTGGGAGTTAATTGAGTTATTTCTTTTCTCTAATTCCTTTCTCGCATTTATTTACTTGCAGTTCTTGTCTCAATTTGCTTTTGCTTGGATCATGCAGGAACCCCTTTTCCTGTACCAGTGCATGTGATTTCCTGCACTCCGATTCAGTCATTTATTTTATAGTGAACATTGCATTTATTTCCCTGATTATCATTTCAGTTATTCTTGCAAGCAAATGGACTGCTAATTTCAATAATTGTCTTCAGCATTAAAAGTATATTTCTGAAGGATCTGATAACAATTGCATGAATTTATCATAGACATGTTATACTTGCATTTTATGCTTTACGACCAAGGAATGGAAACACTTTAAGGGGATTTCCAAAGTTAGATGATACATGCAGATCACTTAGACTACTGCTTTGATAACTTTGAGTTGCTTTCATTTCATGAAGTTTACTTCCTTTGCAAGATATAATTAATTAAATAATTTCTTTTCCATAGATAATTTATCTCAGAATTTTGTTTGCAATTGCAATTCTTTTTTAGCACGTATTTCAATCTTTTCTAAAGTAAATTAGAAACTTGGTCATGGAACCTCTACTTCGGTGCAAGCGTTGGTCTCTTGTCACAGAAGCGGAGTGCTCTAAGCCCTAAGGCTTAGAGCACCTCCACAAAGACATAAATCTTCAGTAAGGGAGGTAAAATATACTTTTACACAGAGGCACTGTACCTACACTAGTGCAAACACATTGCAATAGTACAAGAACAGGTTCTTTGTGTAGAAGGAAGATCAAGAGGAAAACAGATCTCTGCAAGGGCCCACTTGTTAGACTGTTAGCCATCTATCTAAAGATAAACATAGCATTTCCTTCCATAATTTAAGATTTATTCAGTTGTGTGAAAGCTCCTTTACTTGATTTACTTGCAAATTGTTCTTTTATATTCCAGCACTAGAGTTGCTTTGGTGTCAATTGCCTTTTAAGATTGTTTTGTGTCTGCTTCTGAAAAAATTTCCTTTAAGTAGGATTAAGAATAGGAAAATTTCATACCACTTCTGGCATTTCCTGTGCTTCGTCTCTAATTTTACGAAACCTTCGGGTTAACAATTAAGTGTTAAGGAGTTTGTTTAAGTGTAATTCCTGCACCCAAGATTTTGGCATCATTGCCGTGAAGGTGATTTGAATTGGTAATAATTTTTCTTTTTTGAAATAGGGGTATGTCTGCTACTATTTTTTCTTGTAGTGTGCTTCTATTGTTTAAAGGAATTTATAGGTGTTGAGTTATTTTTTTGAAGACTGCAACCTTTTATTTTAATTTCATTCTGTCATTTTTTGAAATGAATGCCTAAAAGAGGTAGGGGTCTAAAGCCCACTAGGGGCGAACAAAATACTGACAAATCTGAAACCAAATTTCATATTGGGCCTTCTTTTGCAAGTAGAAAGTCCAAACAAACTCAGACTCATCATGCAAGAATAGTCCACTTAGGCTCTGGTAGCAGTGGTCCAGGTGTGACACAACCCATAAAGGGGAAGAAGGGGACTGTTGGAATCCATAATCAGCCTTCTCAGTCTGTTGAGAAAGGTTCATGTGAAAGAACAACAATGGAAGATGAGGAAGACCATGCAGAAGGAAGTGGTGAAAATTAGGTAAATGAGGAACAATCTACTTTTGGATTCCCGATTGTGAATCCTAATACACAAGTACAAATGAAAAATATTCCACCATCATCTCTTCCTCATTTCTATGGTAAGGTACATGAAGATCCAGAATCTTTCTTATTTGAGATTGATATTTTGTGTAGAAGTTATGATTATTCATCTGATGCCCAAAAGTTAAAATTGTTTCCTGCAACTCTCAAGGATGTAGCACTCCGCTGGTTCATGGGACTAGGAGGAAACACTATAACTTCTTAGGAGAATATGAAGAGAGTGTTATTATTGTAAAACTAGAGATATTCAAGATGAAATCCTTACTATTGTGCAAAATGATGATGAGATGCTAGAGGACTACTTGGAGATATTCTTGTACATCCTCCAAAGGTCAAAGCACAAATTTGATCTAAGTACCATTAGAACCTTGTTCGTATGTGGGCTTACTGATGATGCTAGGAATAATCTAAATCTATTAGGACAAAGAGATATTGCTTAAAAAACTTTTGATCAGATCTATGACTTGTGTAGGAAATTCTCGAGGAACCAATATAGGTCCGGTAAAGGAATTCATAATAGAAATAGGAAAATTGAACCTAATGATGCTATGATTATTGGATTAGAAAATAAAATGGACAATATGAAAATTGAAATAATGAATAATGTTAGTAAACAAATATACTCTTTGAAGTTTCAACAAAAACTTGTATAAGAGCAAGAGTCATTGTCTATTTTCTATCCAATATGTAGAAGAAATCATCCTTTAAGAGAATGTCCTCTAAATATTAAAGAAACTAATAAATGTGAAATTTGTGCACAGAACCATGCTACAGAAAAATGTCCCTCCATACCTGGGCTGAAAGTTGTACTTGAAGGAGGACAACCTGAAGTTGAATCACTGCATGCTATGGGAGCATGAAGAAATTGGCCTCAGGTAAGTGCAGGTATGGTTCCTAAACCTCCATCACATTTTTTGGTTATAATGTACACTCATATTCCTATCCTAACACTGGTCACTCTCAACATTGGCAACTTGGGAACTAATATCAGTATAGACAACCCTCCTAATCTTGGCAACAAGGATGGAGAGGGCCAAACCATTCACATCATTCCTATCCTACACCTATGCAATCATACCCTCCTACATATGCACCTTACCTAATGCCACAACCATCATTACCTCAGCCGAGTCAACCTATGCCACCATTACCTTTATTGTTTCGACCATCTCAGTTGCCTACTCAACCTTTACCCAACCCCAATAATAAGGTGGTACAAATGATCCATTCTATGAACCCGCTTTCTTCATTCAGATATCGAACTATGCTAGTTGGAGTCAATGATCTCCAATTGATATTAGCGAAGGTAGTAACCTTATAAAATCAAAAGAATCCTATGTTGATTATCAATGAGAAAGGAGAGGAGGAAACTCCTGACCATTCTGAAAACGATGACACCATCCAACCTATCCATGTACATTCTGAGCCCTTGTCATCTTCTTCCAACTGACCTCCCTATCCAAAGAGGTTAGTTATGGAGAAGAAAGACCCCATTCCTAAGTCCAGCCTGGATTCTGAGCTTAGGAACCTTTTCATAAGGGTACCTTTGCTCCAAGCTATTAAAGGGATCCCCATTTGTACAAAAATCATTAGGGAAATCTGTCTTAAGAAGCCAAGAAGGAGAAGAATGGAACCTCAAACTATTCAATTTGTTGGTAGAGCAATGGAGTTAATGACGAGGTGTATGCACATGGAAAAATATACTGACCGTGGAAACCATGTTATCTCTATTTAGATAGGTGATTTCCTTATCTCCAATGTACTTATAGACCTAGGGGCAGCCATTAATGTTATGACCAAGCAAACCATTGATCAACTTGGATTGGTCCATATTCATCCTACTCCCACTGTGCTCAAACTAGCGGATAGATCTAAAATCAAACCGGAAGGGGTGTTGGATGATGTGGTCGTTTCCCTAGACTCTTGGAAATATCCTGCAAATTTCATTGTGCTTCAGCCAAAGAATCTTGTGGGAGGTAATCCCTTGATCTTGGTACGACCATGGCTTGCTATGGTCGATGCTTATATCAGATGTCATTCTGGTGATATGTATATTTACCATGGAGATTCCAGGAAGAAGGTCACCTTATATCCACCTGCTAGATCCATTCAGGAGCTCCAAGACACTTTATGGTTAGAATATAGTAGTGATGAGGAGACTCAGCCTATTTCCTTGATACATCAGAATGTTGGGTCCTCACAGGAAGGTGAGATTTAAGACTTCTCGAACAATCTAGATGCCATTCCTAATTTTGAGTCATTGAGTCAAATTTTTAGTCTAGATTTCCAGGAAAAATATGACTCTCTACCTCCATCACCACCATATCTAGTGACACCTTTGTGTACTTTTGATCTTGATACTACTCTTGTTGAGATTAGTCTAGGTAAATCCTTATATATCAATTCAGACTTGGATCCTTCTCAGCAAGAGCAGCTTGTGAATTTGTTGTGAGACCATCTCAATGCCTTTGCATGGGGTTATGAAGATATGAAAGGAATCCCTCCTAAAACTTGTACACACCATATCTATATTCAGGATGGAACTCGACCTGCCTGACAACCCCAAAGGTGAATGAACCCAGCTATAAGAGACGTTGCAAAGGAGGAATTGAAAAAACTCTTACATGATGATTTTATCTATCTCATTTCTAAAAGACAGTGGGTCTCTCCATTAGTATTATTCCCAAAGAAAGATGGAAGATGGCACATTTGTATTGACTACAGAGAATTGAATAAAGCCACTCGCAAAGATTACTTTCCCCTTCCTTTCATCGATCAGGTACTCAATACCCTTGCTGGTAAGAAGTACTTTTCTTTTCTAGATGAATTTAACGGATATAACCAGATATAGATAGCACCCGAGGAACAAGAACAAGACACAACCACTTCTTCATGTCCATGGGGTAAATTTGCTTACTGAGTGCTTCCCTTTGGGCTATGTAATTCCTCGACTACCTTTCACAGGGTAGTCTTGGATTGCTGACCTTGAGTGTGTAGAAATCTAGATGGATGACTTCTCTATGTTTGGTGATTTGTTTCAGGAAGCCCTCAAGAATCTAGAAAAAGTGCTTCTTCACTGCCAAGAAGCTCCTCTCACCTTGAGTGACAAGAAATGCAGATTAGTGTGCAAGGCCTTTTTTCAACAAAGCTATCCAGGTTGACCCTACAAAAATAGAAGTTATTTTGAGTCTCCCTATACCCAAAACTCAAAGGGAAGTGAGTGGTTTTCTAGGACATGCGGGCTACTATAGGAGATTCATTGAGAATTACTCAAGGATAGCTACCCCCATTTTCCAACTTTTGGCTAAGGATAGTGAGTTTCCTTGGTCCACAACTTGCCAACGGTCCTTTGAGACATTGAAGGAAAAATTAGTCCAAGCACCAGTTTTGAGAGGACAAAACTAGTCCCTGCCATTTCATATTTCCTTTGATGCCTCAGATACTGCTATTGGCGCAGCTTGTAGAAATTTTGAATAATAAACACATATTCAATGGATATTATCCTGCTCATGTACTATTGCGGAATACATACACAATACATAAGCTCCTCTACGTTGATCATCAATATAGCAGCATCAATAACAATAAAACATTAAGAGCATGCACACATTAACACAGTATGTAACTCGAGGAAAGCTTACAGCTGAAAACCACACACTATTTGTATATTAATGATGTGAGAACATGTAACATTATAATAGTCAATACTTCTCACAAGTATCCAGCACTATCTCCACCTGTTACACAAAATACAGCCCAGATCTGATCTCCAAATCTATTCCACTACTTGCCTGCCTCCACTGCTCAATACCTGCTCAAGGATGGATGAGAATGGTTGAACCAAACTCATATTTACCTCAAACGAATCACTCGCACTAGGAATCACGTGAGCAGAGGCTATAATCACTTGGTATTGGCCAATTCTTATTGGCATAACTCAATCCCATTAATTGTGCAAATCCTCATGCACAACTATAGTCACAACTGATAGCAATCTGATCCTCTAACACCTGTCCCTGCTGAACTGAACATGCAATGACATGCAACTGAGTTAACTGATGTATTCTTTAGTTGCATTATGAGTTAATAATTACTTTAACAACTCATCATTAGTCTATTTGCAGTTAGACTAATTATAACTAGTTTAACCAAGTCAAACTGAACAAAACTCCATCAACTCCACAATCAACTCCACCAAACTCAAGTGATTGAGTTCTAACTGAAGTCATGCATGCAACAACTCAACTGACCCACAAAGAAAATGTATTTCCTTCTAACAGCTGCATGTGCCACATCTGTAGCTCAAACTGAAGTGCTCCAAGAGAATAAGATAAAGTTTATAGTCTAAATATTATTATAAGCTAATAATATTTGACTACTCTATAATTAGACTTGACAGTGTCACCGCTGTTGTCTAAAAAAAGAAGTCCATCTATTTTTGCCAACTTGACCAATCATCCATAAACAGCCTCCTACAACTCATAGACATGATCCATATGTCTAAAAATAGATATAGTCCAAAAATAGACTTTGCGCCATAATTTTCCTGCGGGCCCACTTAGTGAAGGCGACTCTTTTCACTAAGCTCCATCATCTTGTTGCAATCTCAACACAGCTTTAGGACAAGAAGAAGACAAACAATCTTATGCTATTTATTTCATTAGTAAAAACTTGTCACCCGCCGAACTCAATTATATGGTTACTGAGAAAGAGTTTTAGCTGTAATTTTTTCTATTAATAAATTCATATATTATATTAAAGGATATGAAGTCTTTGTACATATTGACTATTCCACAATAATATATCTAATGAATAAACCATTAACTAGTGGTAGAGTGACTAGGTGGTTAATATTGTTACAGGAATTTAATATTACTATTATTGATAGACCAGGAAAATCAAATGTAGTAGCAGATTATTTTTTAAGGTTGAATAATCCTGGTGAAGCAATTCTTGTTAATGATGATTTTCTTGATGAACATATTTTTGTTGTGTCAAAAAAATCCCCATGGTTTGCTGACATAGCTAACTATTTAGTCACTGGAAAATTACCACCTCACTTATCTGCTCATGAAAAGTGGAATATCATTCAGAAAAGTGTTGCATATTCCTAGATCCAAGGAGACCTCTTTTACACTAGAGAAGATCTCATTATCCGTAAATGTGTAAGAGAGGAAGAAGTGTTTTATATTTTAAAATCTGCCCATGATGAACCTTGTGGGGGTCACTTCATTGATAAGTGGGCTACATACAAAGTGTTACAAGATGGCTATTTTTGTCCTTCCTTGTTTAAGGATGCCAAAAAATATGTCAAGCATTGTGATAGCTATTAGCGAGTTGGCCAACCTAATCAAACCAATGAAATTCCTTTATGTCCTCGAGTTATGATTGGGCCTTTTGAAAAATGGGCCATTGATTTCGTAGGACCAATAAATCTAGCATCATCGAATAATAAGCATATTTTGGTTTGAACAGATTTTGTTACGAAATAGGTAGAAGCTAAAGTTGTTTCATTTGCTACTGAAAGAGTTGTTGATTTTCTTTTTACTAAAATATTTACTAGATTTTGTGTGCCTAGAGAAATTGTTTCTGACAATGGACCACAGTTCATTTCCAATCTAGTACAGGGTGTGATGGAGCAGTATAAAATACGTCACAGGAAATCTACACCATATCACTCGCAAGCAAATGGTCAGGTGAAGTCCACGAATAAGGTGATTGAGTCCATCCTCACAAAGACGGTAAATATGCACAGAAAGGATCGGGCTAACAAATTACCAGAAGCATTGTGGGCCTATCGAACCACTTGGAAAAATAACATAGGACACACACCATATGAGCTATTGTACGGAAAACAAGTTCTCTTTCTAATAGAATTCCAAATCAAGACTTTCAGAACTGCATTCCATTTGGGGCTAGATCTCTCTGAAGCTCATCAGCTGCATCTTCTACAGTTAAACGAGTTAGATGAATTTCGAAGGGATGTTGTTCAACAGAACATCTTGGTTCAACAGTAGTGCAAGAAGTGGCATGACAAGTCCATTCAGAAGAAGCAGTTCCAACCAGGCGATTGGGTACTCCTTTACGGTTCTAGATTCAAATCTTTTAAAGGAAAATGCCATACATGTTGGATGTTAAATGTGTTCAAAAATGGAGTGGTAGAAATCAAAACTATTGATGGATGGAATTTTGTGTTCCTGGTAAACAGGCATAGATTAAAGGCCTTACTAAAGGAGATTTTATGCAGCAAGTCTAACAGCCATTTGAAAAGGAGTTGGCAGGTGGTAACACCAGCCTATTGAAGATTTGATTCCTTCTTGTCCATTATTAAATAAAAAAATAAAAAGGAAAAAAAAATCATGTAATTATGAAAATCAGTTGACTCACATGATCGCGGAAGGATCAACCTAAAAAACCAATATGCTGGCAGGAAGATCAAAATTTTAATAAAAAGGGAATGTTACTTGACTTTAAAAATGTTGGCTACCACCAAGAAGAAGCAGGTTCATGAAACCGAGCACTTACCCAAGTTTGGGGTAACTAGCATGGACATTTTTATGCAAGTAAATGCTTACTTCCTACTGCAGTTATTATTTTTGGCACCAGTGCAGGTAGATTTCAAGGTAAAAACTTTTCCTTTCTTCTATTTCCCATTTCTAAAATTTCCACTAATTTCTTTTCTAAAATCCCCAATGAATCAACTTCCTCTTTCTTCTAAGAAACTACCCTTCCCCGATTTCGTAAAATCCCTCTTTTTCCTAGAATTGTTTCCCACGGCCTATTTCATTTATCCCTCTTGATGATATTGTTTCAGGAATCCCTATTGTAATGTTCCTTCCCATTCTAAAAATTTTTAACCCCCTTCCCACTTCTTTATTCCCTCATAAATTGATTGCAGAATTTGACGCAATCAATCTAGAAGGCATGCTCGTGAAACACCAAAGGGTGGTGAATAAATTTTTCTTGTATACTGAGGCAAAAAATTTCAAGTCCAACTATAGAATTATGTTCTATCATATATTCTTTCTTGGTAAAGTCCATGGTGCAAGATGCACAATGCAAGCGGGTTTAGTGCAAGAACACAGATGACTGTGAAAGCAAGTAAAATTCACACAGTCTAGGAGTGTTTTATCAAGGATATTTATGGATCTTTACTTTCCTGCACATGAGTACTGATATATCATAACAATTCATTTTTCAATTAATACTCTATTTCATCATTTACTGACCTAGGAAAAATATTTAAAGTGCAAGGTGTATAGGGTTTTGAAATCTATTTTTTTAATCAGTCTTGAAGTATGTCTTGATTAAATTACGAGGTGGACTATGGGATAGTACTTTTGTTCGATAGCTTGTATTCACCTTCCTTGAAATAATTTTGCATTTCTTGTCCATTATTACCTTACCCCGTAACCTGATCATTGTAATCGTTGCACCACCACCGCGTAAACCTCCACTCCACCCAATCATTATGACTCACCTGCAGTGGGTTGGTTCGAATTTGTGCCTAATATAAAGAGCTATTTTCATCGTGACCGGGTGAGTGGGACTGAAAAGAAGGAGGGTGATGAAATTCCAGCATAAATCTCTCAGCAAAGTGTTGGTGTCACTCGCTGGAATTCTTTCAAGGGTGTGATCGGAAAGGGTGAAGTGCAGTTCAAAATGGCACCCATAAGGAGTGAGCTATTGTCTTTGCAAGAGATTGAGCAAACTGCAAAGTACCGGAACAGTCTTGCACTTTTTCAAGAATCTAGACTCCTACCATTCTTACAGAAGTTTCATGGGTTCAACATGGCTGTGGTACTGGAGTTTGCAAGGACATTCAAAGGAGGTCGAGTTAGGGTCGGATCATTGAAGTTCAAAGTTACAGAAAAGTATATTTTGCAAGCTACTAGCTTGCCACTTACAGGAGAGCATTGGTTTAAAATGGAGCGTCTCGGGAAGAAATGATGGCACCATTTTGTGGTTGAAAAAAGCTTAAGGTTGACTGGAGGAAGGGACTTCTGCAAAGTGCCATGGTCAAGAAGTGGCAAGACCTCCTGTTCATACTTCAGAAATTTGTGACTGGAGAGGGACGCTATACATTGGTGTTCGTATATCACCTTCGATTGTTGTTGCACTTTGAGTCGGGAAAATTGATTAATTTCCATTACTACCTACTCAGGAGTCTTGAGAAAATGGCAAAGGGCGTGCAGAGTGGAAATGCAAGCCAAGTTGCAAACAAGCTCTACCATCATGGGCTTATCACAATTTTAGTCAAGAAGAAGCTAGAAGAAAAAGGAGTAACTTGGGGAGCATTCTTGAAGGAGTTTTGAGCAAGGAGTACAGAGAAGTCTTCTAGCACGAGTACAAGTAAGAAAATGAAAGTAGAGACATCATCTCTTACCGAGAAGAAATATGAAAACTGTTGAAAATACTCCACCCTCAGCTAAGAAGAGAAAGACCAAAACCTTAGTGAGGAGGAAGACTGTCTCCCAATGGACAAACCAATCGAGCTCTCCGATTATAATCGTTGAATCACCCCAAGTTTCCCCTAAAGTTCATAATCTCTCAATGCCTGTAGATGTAGCAGCACACACTGTGGAAGATGAAGAGAACACAGAAGAAAACGTATTGTTATCAACTTTTGTCAGCAGATTAAGGAAGAGGAATACGACACCGAGTATCGGTGAAGTCCAAACAAAGGTTCATGAGGATGAAGAATAGCAGCATATCTCTAACCCTCGATAATTTCAGTGAACCGAACATTGAAACCCTCTGTGCTTTCAAGGAATGAGGTATGGAGACCCCCGTTGTTTTAGAAGAACAGAGTATTGAAGCCCCTACTATTATAGAAAGACAGGGTACTGAGACCCCTATTGGTATGAATGGACAGGGTGCTAAGTTCCCTAAGGAACTAGAAAAATAGGGTGTTAAAAACCCTGAGGAGTTGAGTGCACAAGGTACTAAAACCCTTGGCATGAAGATTGTGGAGGGCATCAAAACCCTCGGTGACAAAGAAACCCGACTGTAGAAACCCTCAGTGACGTCATAATGCAGACATTTGACAACCTTGACCTTGATGATGGTGGGACCTATTTCGAGTCCATTGCAGAGAAGGCATTTACACTAGAAGATCTTAGCATGACACCCTTTACTCTCTACCTCAATAGTTGAATAGTAGAATTGGAGTAGCAAGTTCATGACCTAGAGGCTTTGAACTAGGTCATGAAGGAACAAATTTGGCAGAAGTAGAGTGAGGTGGAGCTACTTACAGAGGTAAAAAGGAAGAAGCAGCAAGTAAAAGTGTGGAAGTATCGGGCTTCCAAATGCTACAAATGCCTCAAGAAGGTGATGAATCAGCTGAGAAGAGACCGAGGGAAAAAGCCAAAGATAGTGAAAGCAGGAATAAGCATTGAAGTTCGCGATTGAGAGATGGCCACTCATTTTTTGAGGATTTTTTGCAAAAGGTAAAATGTTGTTTGAGGACACACAACAACTTAGGGATGGGAGGATGTTGGTGTCCTAAATTGCCCTATTTTTACCCCATTTCCATAAACATTAACCTCTATTTTATCTCAACTTAAACCTCTCTTTCCTGCACTAGTCCAAGATAACTACCTATTCCTTCATATGCTTTGTATTTTACATTAAGATTTATTAAAGTGCTTTATTGATCATTTTTACATAGATTTCATGCCTATTAAGTACCTCTTGTAACTTATGATAATTTCCTAGAAGTAATTGAGGAACTTAGTGTTAATTATGAGTTAGTATGATCAGTGCAAGAAGATTCTTGCACCGCCACGATGATTGGTCCTAGATTTCCATGATCTGAATCTTTCCACGCGGACGTTTTGATCCATAAATCCGAGTTCGATTGTTGATTAACTGAGGATAGATATTGGTGGTGCACAATTAGGGATGTTTGCCAAGGATGGTCTACAACTAGCGAAGTACACATTCCATTATAGTTGTTAGCTACTTTTGTAATGTTTGGTTGTTAGTCTGTTTGATCGAAAGGCCTAAATAAGAAAATGAATATAATTAGTGGAATACAACTAAGGCAGAAAGGATTTATAAAATATAGATTGTAGGTAGAACTAGCTAGCAATCCTTAGACTGTAATTTCAATTCTATGTTATCTGGTATCGCCCTCGGCTCTAGGCTGGACTCGCACTACTATGTACATTTGTTGATCAAGTAATACAAGGAATATGCCATGTTATTCATGCGCTATGTTTAATTTATCTTTGGTGTAGTTGAGTGTTGAATCTTTTCGTTTCTTAAACGGGAAACAAGCTGGTTGGCTAGGGCCCAGCCAACGTAGCTCGTTTACCCTTGTGCTTTCGTTATTCAGAAAGACTGTTGATATTTCCCTTTGCAGTTGTGTGGTGTGAACAGTTTTATATTTATTTCTGAAGTTCTGATTTAAATCTATTTTGGAGTTAAGTGTGAAATGGATCTATGGCTTGGGAGTTAATTGAGTTATTTCTTTTCTATAATTAATTTCTTGCATTTATTTACTCGCAGTTCTTGTCTCAATTTGCTTCCTCTTGGATCATGTAGGAACCCCTTTTCCTGTACCAGTGCATGTGATTTCCTGCACTTCGGTTCAGTCATTTATTTTACAGCGAACATTGCATTTATTTCCCTAATTATCATTTCATTTATTCTTGCAAGAAAATGGACTGCTAATTTCAATAATTGTCTTCAGCATTAAAAGTGTATTTCTGAAGGATTTAAGAACAATTGCATGAATTTATCATAGACACGTTATACTTGCATTTTATGCTTTACGACCAAGGAACAGAAACACTTTAAGTGGATTGCCGAAGTTATATGATACAAGCAAATCACTTAGACTACTGCTTTGATTACTTCGAGTTGCTTTCATTTCATGAAGTTTACTTCCTTTGCAAGATTTAATTAATTAAAGCATTTCTTTTCCATAGATAATTTATCTCAGAATTTTGTTTGCAATTGCAATTATTTTTCAACACATCTTTCAATATTTCGAAATTAAATTAGAAACTTGGTGAAGGAAACTCTACCTTGGTGCAAGAGTTGGTCTCTTGTCACAGAAAAAGGGTGCTCTAAGCCCTAAGGCTTAGAGCACCTCCACAAAGACATAAATCTTTAATAAGGGAGGTAAAATATACTTTTACACAGAGGCACTGTACCTACACTAGTGCAAGCACATTGCAATAGTACAAGGATAGGTTGTTTGTGTAGAAGGAAGATCAAGAGGAAAATAGATCTCTGCAAGGGCCCACTTGTCAGATTGTTAGCCATCTATTGGAAAATAAAGATAGCATTTCCTTCCAACATTTAAGATTTCTTTAGTTGTGTGAAAGCTCCTTTACTTGATTTACTTGCAAATTATTCTTTTATATTCCAACACTAGAGTTGCTTTGGTGTCAATTGCCTTTAAGATTATTTTTTGTCTGATTCTGCAAACATTTCCTTTAAGAAGTAGGATTAAGAATAGGAAAAGTTTATACCACTTTTGGCATTTCCTGTGCTTCGTCTCTAAGTTTACGAAACCCCCAGGTTGACCATTAAGTGTTGGGGAGTTTGCTTAAGTGCAATTCCTGCACCCAACAAACATCATGAAACATTTCTCATTGCTTAATGAGAGATTTGTTTCTTTACATCTTGTTAATACTTTTTCCAAATTCTCCAGTGCTTCATTGAAAGAATCTCCATAAACTGTGAAATCATCCACGTTCACTTCCACACAATCATGAATAAGATCAGAGAAAATTTCGAGGACTGCTCTTTGGAATGTTGCTAGAGCATTGCATAATCCAAAGGGAAGTTCTCGATAAGCATAAGTTCTCCATGGACAAGTGAATATGGTTTTATCTTGATCTTCAAGGGCTACCTAAATTTGGTTATATCCACTAAACCTGTCCAAGAAGGAAGAATATATTTTTCTTGCTAATGTGTCTAAGACCTGATCTATAAAAGGTAGTGGAAAGTGGTCTTTTAATGTTGCTTTATTTAGTTCCCTATAATCGATGCATACCCTCCATTTTCTATTTTTCGTAGGAACAATTACTAGGGGTGAAACCCACTGATTATCGGATATCAGATAGATGAAATTTACATTTCACAAATTCTGCAACTCCTCCTTCACAATTTATTTTAAAGTTGGGTTCATTCTCCGTTGAGGTTGTCTAACCAATCTTGCATTCTGTTCAATGTAGATATGATGTATGCAAGTTTTAGGATCAATCCCACTCATGTCTGTGTATTCCCATGCAAAAGCAAAAGAATGTTTCTGTAAAATTTCTATCAATTGATTCTATTTCAATTCATCCAAGTTTTTATTAACGTTCAAGGTTTTCCCTGGAAAGATTTCTATCGAGGAATTCCCAAATTTCTCCATGGAGAGCAATGATACATGTTTAGATGAGAGATACTCATTGTGACTACGATCATAATGTGAGGAATATTCATTATTTTGCAGTAAATTTAGAATTTTGTCTTCCTCTCTTGTTCAGTAGTAAAAATGGGTTGCATATCTTCTTCATCTTCTATCCATTCTTCAGTTTTTGTATCTATTGTTGTCCTTGCAAGAGGGTATAATGTAAATTTATTTGTATAATTTCCATCTAAGATAAACATGTCACCTGATCTACAAACGATGAAAGCATTAGTTGTAGCTAACCAAGGTCTTCCTAGATTGAATGGATGTCCTCCTAAATTATTCTTGGGTGTTAAGACCATGAAATCACCAGGATATTTCCAAGAATCTAGGGATACACAAACATATTCCAACAAACCATCAAGTTTAATCACAAACCTATCTGCTAATTGCAATAAGGTCGGTGTGTATTGAAGGTTAGGAAGCCTAAGTGTGTCCATAAGTTGTTTACTCATTATGTTTATGGTTGCTCCTAGATCAATCAGTGTGTTTAGTATTTCAATTCCATTGATGTGAATTTTTACAAATGGGGCTTCCTGGATAAAAATATTTTTGAATTATTGTTTTCCCCATCATAATGTCTGCAATTTTTCCAGCTAACTAAATTCTTTTTATGTCTTTTCGTTTTCTTCCTGATCTTTGTGTACCTAGTTCCTTAATTATTTTCACAAAAATTGGTATTTCTTTTATGGCTTGTAATAAAGGAATCTTAATACAAACATCTCTCAATTCATCCATCATGTTGTAATCAGGCAAGATAATTTGTTTTTCTACTCCATCAATTTTCAACCGTTCAAGGAAAGGTGATCTAATTGATACCGAGGGTTGTTTTATGATGGGAATGTTTATTGGAACATATTTTGTTTTTTTATTCTCCTTCCGAGGGAGAGAGGTCTCCCCTTCTTCTGATTGGTTTTTTTGTTTTTGAAGATCGAATCTTGTTTCTTGAATGACAACTGGGGGTTTTCTTGGTAACACTCTTCCAGACCTTAATTGGACATTATTTAGGTCTAGTGGAGTTATTACATAATTTTGAGGATTCTGCCCCTCCATTTTGTACATAGGTTTTCATGGTATTTTATTATTAGGATTTGGAAGTGGTTGAGTGGGTAATCAATTTGGTTTTTGTGGAAATGGTAGGGAGAGATGTGGGTTTTGATTCTAAACTGGAATTTGTAGTAATTGGTTAGCTTGGGGAATTTGATTAGATGGTGGTAGAAATTTTGGTGGAAGATAGGATGGCAAGTATTGTTGATATTGAGCATAGGCTCCATAAGGATTGTGCCATCCTTGATTCCAAGGTTGTGACTATGGCTGAGCCTAAGGATGTTAGGCTGGATTCCAATTATTTTGTGAAGACTGAACAAATTGTTGTGGTCTGAACCCTTGTGATTGATTTGGTTGGGGGTTTTTCCATGGTCTCTTAGCTATAAAGTAAAGAGGGTCTACTGGTTCTGATACTCCTTCATCATTAAATATAGCCTTGAGACCTGGTAAGGAAGGACATTCCTTCACGTCATGATTATCTGCACATATGACACAATTTTTTATGGCTTTTGAATCTAAGGGACATTCTCTTAGAGCATGTTTCTTTCGGAATTTAGGATAGAAGATAGATAGTGCATCATTTTCAGAATTTTGCATGTTTTGTATTTTAAGGGTGTCTATATGCTCACTTAGGCTCCCAAAATATCTGTCTTAAAGGTATCAAGCAAGTTTCCTAATTCTGCCCTACTGACTGTCCTAGCTACGGATTTATTAATTCTTGACAAGAGAGGGTCTCTAGGACTTCTTCCAAATCATGCTTTACCCCTTGAGATATGTACACATGGATCACAAATACCTACAAATGGTAGTTGAGAAATATCTCCCTTCCTAGTTAGGTTAAGGAGATCGATCCACTCATCTTTAACAACTCTGAGTAAGAGGACTTTTAAGGTTTCCTCATCCATATTATCCATTTTTTCTCTTTTAACATTGTAGACAAACCTTTCTACTAAATCTTCAAGATTTTCATCTTCTTTTTGTGTCATTTTGAATACTTCATCTTTAAGGTTACTAGGCATACAATAATCTCTATATTTTCCTAAGAAATCCTCTTTCATTTGTCCCCATGTTGTTATAGAATGCACTCCTAGATTCATGAACCATTTTAATGCTGAGTCTTTTAATGTAGCATGGAACAATTTTAATTTGTGAGCATCATGCAGATAGTCATTTGATCTGCATAATACTTCAAATTCGAAGAGAAATGTCTCTACGTCTTCATTTCTTTTTCCGTGGAAATTAGGAAGTGTTACACAATAATTTGTCACTACCTTCACCCCCAGTCCATCTATTGTGTCATGTGTCCAAGTCAAACATGCTCATGTTGAACAAATGCTCTCCTATGCTGCCAATTGACCCACTTTTCCTAAGTTATCTGCCTCATCACGGCTATTGGCTTAATAAACGAGCTGAAAGGTGCCCCTAAACAGTCCAGCCGCGTTGCCAACACGGAAGTACACTTGATTCCCACGATGGTCCGATTTCATGCCCCAGTGGGAGGTTTCTTATTCTCTTCAGCGATGATCTGACTAGCTACGTTGCTCACTCACGATGTCAGCGCTGAAGCTCTGAGATGCGCCCGCGATGATCCAGATTGGGCGAATTTGTTCCAACAGTCGGCCTTCTGGATGACTCCAGACCTGGTTGTTGGCATAGGTTATTTAACCCTTCCTTCCCTGGCATGGCAATTCCATCAATTGTGCTACCTTCCTTGGTGATAAGCTCTCTCTTCCCCCTTTCATGGAGACTCCTTCTCCTATTTAAGCACTCACTTTTGATATGATCATCTAATCGTTGGTAGTTGGTAAATTCTTGGTTTGAGCAGTGCTATTAGTGCTTGTGATAGATAGCTGGTGTGAGTCTGATAAGTGTGAGAGTTTTGATAGCTTGGGGAAGGTTGTGAAGTGCCCTTGATTCCATGCAAAACTTGTGAGTGAGAGAGAGACCTTTGTATGTCGAGAGATCCATCTTCAAAGAGTGAATGCTTGAAGAACATGCTGGCTGGATTCCTTTGAGAAGGCTTGTAACGTCAAGACTTTGGTTGTATGCTTACTCTTATTTCATTATTAATGCAATCAATGATGTTTTCCTATGTCTTGTATGTAATGTAGTTGATAGGTCATGACTTCTTGACTTTGTGAGTAAATAGTTCATTGTTGTATCTAGTTACGTGCTTTGTTGTATTTCCTTTGATTTGTTTCAGGTTGATCACTCATTAAGGAGAAGGAAGAAAAAGCTAGAGCAGCGCAACAGAACTCCATCGACCACCGGTTGAGGTAGGCATCCGACTTTAACTGTTTAAGGAAAGCTATTGTTGATTTGTCCTTGTTTGTGACTAGACCCATTCTAGGGCTAGAGGGGTTGCCTCTATCCACAGAGGGAACACTGTTGAGATTGCAACAAGATGATGGAGCTTAGTGAAAAGAGTCGCCTTCACTAAGTGGGCCCGCAGGCTATTTTTGGCACAAGTCTATTTTTAGACTATGTCTATTTTTAGACATA
>APFE031520061.1:299352-310455 GCA_000404065.3 Pinus taeda | reverse complement strand
CTCCGCCCCCCTTCTAACCCCCCGGTTCACTACGTAGGTTAGTCGTGGAAATAATATAACACAACCCAAGTTACCTTTCTGGGCAAGTTGGTCAGTCGTATGTTCAGCAAGGCCAACCCACTATCGAGCCTGGTCAACCAATTGGATAGAGTGGTCAGCCCCAAAATCAACCAGGCCAACCAACTGTCCAGTCTGCTCATCCATCCAGCCAATCAGGACAACCCTCAGTTGTGCAAGGACAACCCACTACCCAGCAAGCTCAACCTTCTGGGCAAGTGAGTCAACCTCAATCTCAGATAGGTCAACCTTCTGGAAAAATGGTTCAACCTCAGTTTATTCAAGGACATCCATCTGGGCCTGCTCAACCAGGCACTCAAATGACGGTTTCTTCTCAAACGCCACCCATTTTCAGCCCCAGTCTGGGCTCCAGACCCAAGCCGGTTCTCAGATTCAGGTTGGATCTCAATCTCAACTTCCTTATCAAACCCAGCCTGGCTACCAGGCCCATTTAGGAGCCCAGCCGCCTTATGGTACCCATCAACCCCAAGGGCAAGCCCAATTTGCCCTGTATCAAAATTATCAACAACTGTAGGTAAATCCTTATCAGAATTTCCAGCAACCCTATGTTTCTCCTGCAGGGAAAGTTGGTAATCAATGGAATGCTGGGGGGCAAGTCTAGGGTCAATCGTCTAGTTACAGCTATAACCCCTATGGGCAGAACTCCTATGGGTAGAATCCTTCTGGGCCAAGTCCGTCTGGACAGAACCAGTGGGGGCAACAAACGACTGGATGGAACTCTGGGACCACCTCCTACCCACGACCTCAAATGTCCTTTAATCCTCAGTTACCCTTTTTAGCGACGTTGGAATTATCGAACATGTCCAAACTGACCAATGATCCCATTCTTCATAATCCATATTGGCCGCTGGTTCCAACTAAAATTCCAGGTGATTGTCCCAAGTTTTATGGCAAAGCTGGCGAAGATCCCCAGGCTCATGTTATGACGTATCATCTATGGTGTTCGTCAAACTCATGGCTTGATGATTCGATCTGACTTCGCCTTTTTCAACGGACTCTCACTAGCTCTGCTGCTAAGTGGTATATTGAGTTAGCTCGCGGATCTTTCCAGGACTTCAACTCGTTAGCTATGGCATTTTTAACTCATTTTCAGTTGCTGATTCGATATGAAATGGGTACGCATTTCTTGACATCCTTAAAACAGACTACGGCCACACATATCTCTGATCATATTCATGAATGGAGGCGACGCCACCATTTGATTAAGTTTTGGATTCTCGATCAACTTTTGACTAATTGGTTCACAACCTCATTTGTCGGTCCAATAGCTAGGGAGATTGCAATGGGAGCGTGTGTAATTGAAGAGAAATCTATCGTGCGTGCTCAGTACCTCAACTTGGTTTACTCCCAGTCTAGTACATTGTATGATTATATTCCTGATGCTCCGAGGCCTGGAACTTCCAAAGCTCTGCCAACACCCTCTATCGACGGTGTCATCGGTTCTATAAATCTTCCCTCTAAGAAATCTTCCATGAACCCTGGAAAGAAAAAGCAGAATGCTTCAAGTGAGAATGCTTCTCAAGGTGTATCCAATGCTGGTAATACTTCTGAGGTGAATGTCGTCCAGTGCACCATGGCAGATAAAGCCTCGAAAGGGAAAAAGAAGGGAAAAGGGAAAAATAAAGCTGAACAGCCGAAGCAGGATTCCCCTAAACCTCCACCTGAGGAAGGTACCAAACGCAAGCCTAAGTATCCTTGGCTTATCTGTGACGAGGATCACTATACCAAAGACTGCCCAAGGCAGTCTGAACTTAGTCATTTGCTGAAGGGTGCCCTTGGAACTCCTGTCATCCTCAAGGAACCCTTTCCCTCACAACAAACTCAAATGGTGGCTAACCCGTCTCAATCCTCTTCTCCCTTTGGTTCTTAGGTATTTATGGTTGGGACGATTCCCGTCCACATTAGTACCCAGGAAAAAGAATATTCGTCGCCTACCGGGTAGGAGCCTGAGGTCCCCTCTAGTGCTCCTCCGTCCAGTTCTGGTCCTCTTCATATTGAGAGACCTAGCACTGAAACGGTCATCCGACCTCCTTCTAAAGGTGTACTCCGGAAATCTTCATACAACCCCAATTCTCATGCTGCTCAGCACTATAGCATCATTGAGAACTTAGCCTAGGCTCCGTCAGCTATGTCTACATTAGAAGTTCTCCAGAGCTGCCCCTCTCAGAGGAAGTCTTTTCTATTGGCCATCGGTGGCATTGACCCGACTGACTTAAATTTGATTACTTTTGACCTGGACAGTGATATACCAAGGCTGCCTCACCAAATTGCCTTCCTTATTCAGGTCATCATCAATTCCAAAACGATTCATCATACTGTTATTGATGAGGGTGCTTCTACTTGCATAATGTCTGTTGCTTGTTGGAAGGCTAACGATTCTCCGACTCTGAGCCAGTCTCCTACGAACTTGGAAGCCTTTGATGGGAGAGATTCTCGTCCTTATGGTATCCCCCAACACTTGCCCATTACATTGTAAGGAAAGATGGTCGAAGTAAAGGTTGAAGTTGTCGATGCCAATTTAACTTACAACCTCCTTTTAGGACAGAGTTGGACCTTTGCCATGCTAGCCGTGGCCTCATCTCTATTCCGTGTCATTCGTTTCCCTCATCAGGGGAAATTTGTCACTGTAGACCAGCTCTCCTTCTTCGCCTCTTCCTCCAACAACAATGTGCATTTCGTGGAGCATACTTCAGTCCCTCTTGAGAGTGTGGGTGCTGGAATCTTTAAAGATCCTGCCCTTATGGGAGTTTTTTCACTCCCACCTCCCAACATCGCCCCCATTAATATGATTTATGTTCGCTCTGATCCATGGGCTCTTCCCCTTCCTGATCAGATTGACTCCTGGGGCGATGAGATGCCATTGAGTCTTGCCGAGCTCAACTACGTCAAATTGTTTCTGCATCGGCTCCATCCTCTGAACCTACTCCTTTGAGTAGAGCTCTCGACTCGTACATGCAACCCCCTTGGCTTGGAGATAGCACTTCTTCAGACCCGTTACAGGAACTTTTTCCTTCTGATGAAGTGATCATTGAGACCATGTCTTTCGAGGAACCTCCTTGGCCTGATCATCACCATCATTCCTCGTTTCTCCCTACCCATCAGGAAATGCTTGCTTGTCTTGAGCGGTTTTCTTCATGCTTCCCTTTTCAACCTCTTCAGACACCCATTCAGATTTATCAAGTGTCTTCTGAATGGAACATGGGGAACATCACGCAAACCCAGCCCATCGACATCTCTGTTAAGCCAGGGATTGTCGAGCACATCCATGTTGGAGTAACTTGTACTCCAGAGGAGATTCGGCTCTATATGGGTCCTTTTTGTGAATTTCGTGATGTGTTTGCATGGTCTTATGAAGAGATGCCCGACATCGATCCTAGCATTGTGGTGCATGAGATACCTACCTATCTGGGTGCCAAACCTTTTCGACAGCGTATACGCCCCGTGCACCCCCGAAAGGCTACTTCTATTAAGGTGGAAGTGGAAAAGATTCTCAAAGCTGGTTTTATTTACCCCATCCCCCTCATAGACTTGGTCTCTAATATTGTCCCTAGCACTAAAAAACAGGGCACTATCAAGGTCTGTGTTGACTACCGTGATATTAATCGAGCTTGTCCCAAAGATAACTTCCCTACACTCTTCATTGACCAGCTCATTGATGAGTGTGCCAGAAGTAAAATATATTCGTCCATGGATGGCTTTTCTGGTTATAACCAGATTAATATTTCCCCCGCCGATCAACACAAGACTGCCTTTATCTATCCGTGGGGCACTTTCGCTTATAAGAAACTCCCTTTTGGCTTGAAGAATGTCAGTGCCACCTTCCAACGCACAATGTCATATGTGTTCCATGATATTCGACACATTGTGCAACCTTACCTGGATGACCTTCCAGCTCATTCGGTAAGGCGTCAAGACCATCCCACCCACCTTCGCGAAATTTTTCTTCATTGTAGACATTATCGTATTCAGCTCAATCCGCATAACTGTATCTTTTGTGTCAAGTCTGGTAGACTTCTCGGGTTCATCGTCTCCTGAGAGGGTATCCGCTTGGATCCTCTTAAAGTCAAAGCCATCCTGAATCTTCCTCCCCTTGCCTCTTTGCAACAATTGCACAGCTTGCAGGGAAAAGCAAATTTTTTACAACGATTCATTCCGAATTATGCCGAAGTGGCTAAGGGCTATACGCGACTATTAAAATGTGATACTCCTTTTCATTGGGATGCCATTGCCCAAGAGTCATTCGAGCGTCTCAAGGCTCTCCTTGTTTCTGCTCCTCTGTTACGTCCTCCTAACTATCACCGGGACTACACTCTTTACTTAGCCGTTGCTGACACCACTATCGGCATGGTTCTCGTTCAAGATGATGATGATGGTATTGAGCATGTCGTCTATTATCTTAGCCACAATTTACTTGATACAGAAACTCGCTATGCCCATGTTGAGAAGTTGGCATTGGCCGTTATTTGTGCCATCCAACGTTTCCGCCATTACATACTATTGCATACCATGACGGTGATTTCTGATTGCAACCCGATGACATACATTTTGTCACGTTAGTTATTGGGGGGAAAATACTCGAAGTGGATTGTTATCCTCCAAGAGTTTGACTTGAAGTTAACTACTGCCAAGTCTAAGAAGTCCCTCGTCTTTGCTAAGTTGCTTTGCTCTCTGCCATCTGCTACTGCACCCTCTTGATTAGAGGATCATATTCCAGATGAAACTCTATTCTTGATTAGCACCCTCGACCCTTGGTACGGGGATATTATTGTATATCTCCAGACGTCTTCTTTTCGTCCCGATTTTTCCAAGGACACTCAGCGACGGATTCGCCATTAGTCTCAACCTTATCGCATTATTGGGGACACCCTGTACTGACTCGGCGTTGACTCTATCCTCCACCGATGTTTGACCCTCGAGGAAGCCGAACAAGTTCTAAATGACTTCCATTCTGGCGCCTGTGGTGGTCACATGTCTGGATATGCCACTGCTCATAAGATTCTCCGTGCTAGTTATTTTTGGCCCTCTATCTTTAAGGATTGCATTCTTGCCATCCATTCTTGTCATGAGTGCAAAATCTACCAACAGAAAATGCGTGCGCCTCCTACTCCATTGCACCCTGTTGTTACCATCGGCCCTTTTGCCAAATGGGGCATTGATTATACGACATGTAACCCTTGCTCGGTTGGGGGGCATGGGTATATCATCGTTGCCGTTGATTATTTTACAAAATGCGCCGAGGTGATGCCTACACTATCTGAAGACGGTCACACAGTGGCACAATTTTTGTTCAAACATGTTATCTCACGATTCAGAGTCCCTCAGGCTATCATCACTGATCACGGAAAACATTTCCGTAATCATATGATGACCGAGTTAACAACCCAGTTGGGCCTGTGGCATGATAGCTCGACACTGTACTATCCTCAGGCCAACGGTCAAGTAGAAGCTGTCAACAAAGTTCTAGTTACAATGCTTCAACGTACCGTCAGCATGCACAAGTCCAACTGGCATTTGATGTTGTTCTCCGCCTTATGGGCCTACCAAACTTTAGTGAAGGATGCCACTAGGTTTACCCCATTCCAACTGGTTTACGGTCTGGAGGCTACCCTTCCGATTGAGTGTGAGATCCCTTCTTTGAAATTAGCTGTCGAATTACTCCCCAACACTACTCTGGTAGAAGAACACCTTCTCTATCTAGAGAAACTAGACGAGACTCGTCAACTAGCCTCTCTAGATATTGAAGCACAGAAGAAGAGAGTGAAAACTCACTTCGATCATACTGTTCATCCTCGTTCTTTTGTTGAAGGAGATTTAGTCTTGCTTTATGATCAAGCGAATGATAAGCTGGGGGTAGGCAAATTCGAGCCTATGTGGCATGGGCCTTATATTGTAAAGCGAGTTTTGAAAAAAGGGGCCTATGAGCTGATTGATTATGAAGGGAACCCTCTGGATAAGCCCCGAAATGGGCTTTATTTGAAAAAATATTATGCATGAACCCCATGCACTCTGATTTGTACATACGTGTGTTTTTCAGCAGGTATGTTGTGTGTGTGTGTTTGCATGTTTTTGCTTAGTGTGTAGAAATGATTTCCACTTATTGTGTCTTTTTGCTTCACATGCAGATGTCTGGTACACCTTACGTTGGTTTCGCTGATGGTGCCTGCCGTAGTACACGCAACTTGTCTTCTGCGGCATGGGTGATCTATGATCCTCACGGTGAGTTAGTAGACCTTCAAGGTGTTTGTCTGGGTTGTACCACAAACAATGTCACTGAATATAGTGTTGTTATCAAACTACTGATCGAGGCTATCAACCTCGGCATTCGTGCATTGGTTGTGAATTTGGACTCTCAGCTTGTCGTCCACCAGCTTAATGGGCGTTATTCCGTCAGAGATCATCAGATTTTAAGGTTGTATTTATGTGTTAGGTTGTTAGAAAGGAATTTTGATTTCATCACATATCAACACATTCCAAGATGATTCAACACGTTAACTGATGCATTAGCCAATTATGTATTAGACAAACATTTGCGTAACATGTAATCAAAACAATATATAGAAGCATTCAGAACACAATAATGAACCATAGGAATATGTATATATATATCGTGTGGCACACTGAGGTGCTCAAAAAATAATTGTATATGTCCAAAAAGAGTCAGTGCTCTCCATACATCCAAGACACGTGTCTCTCAAAAATCAGTAGGACAAAACCTAGGTGTCTACTGTGGTGGGTTGTGCTCCCTGTAGCACACCACTGATCGTGCAACCCGTCTCAGTAAACGGTGCAGCCTAGGAATCACTCCTACTATGTGGATCTAGAACTCTATGGGGACCTCCTCAATCCCCATGTAATCTGGGATACCTGCCGTCAAACCCTCAAGATTTTGGGCCACTGTTTCTATCGAAGTGTCAGCTAGGGGAGCCAAGGCTAGCTCTCTAATACCCTCCGGATCCCTCCGCACCTCTGGAGTTAGCCCTACAGGTCTCACTGGTCCCACATCTGCAAACACCGTAGAGTTCCTCATTAGAACATATGCACGAAAAAATCCAAAAACATTATAAAAGACAAAAATTTATATAGTTTGATCAAGTGCCTTACGACCATTATCCCACTACTCGCCAGAAGGTAGTAGCATATTGGGATCTCCACGGAAATCCATCCCATCATATGGCCAGTCCTCAACAAAGATAATCTGGTGCTCCAACCAGTCACGGAACATCATCCCCCATGATACTAAGCGTCTGCCACCCCCTCGTCGCATAACGTGAGCCCACCGTGTGATCCTGGGCTCTCGTGGTCTGGGCGCATCTAAGACCATGTCTTGCAACTGCAATGTTGGCACCCACTGTAGCATGAGCGGGATCAAGATGGATCCATAACCAAACTGCTTTGTCTCTCCTCGACGACAGTTGTTGAGTTGCCTCTTCATATTTGTTGTCACTGTCTCCACTCAGTTAAACATGGTCGGATTAAGGCATTCAAGAGCTAACCGCAGATGAGTCTTCGATGCCTCGTGTTGGGCCTGGGAGCCTGCTGCCCTAGTTACCATGAACAAAACTACATGGAGAACTATGTCTTCTACTATCGGGATTGCCACCTTCCCATTCTTTGTCTTACATGCCCAAGGGAACACTCGTGCCATTATCATCTCTAGTGTCTCGCCCCCAAGATGTTGGCCCTCTAAGATTGGCCTTTCTCCCCGTCGGGATAATCCAGTCAAAAAGCACACATATGTTGCATTGAACTCGATGTCTCCACCTCAGATTATGAATTTCTCGTCTGTCGGGTTCCATGCATGGATTATCAACTCTAATAAATCAGGTTGGGACCGAAGATGCAAAGTCAGGAAGAACTTTAGTAATCCACATTCACGTAGAGCGTTTCGACACTCGGCATTAGCAAAAGCCTCCTCATCATTGGCATCATGAACTCGCTCTTGCCAGACAAAAGCCATAATGCCCTGCATAAAGAAAAAAAATTAATTAGAACTTTGTTCATGAAATTTGATCCATAATTTACGTAAAAACATAGTTTTGCGTCGCCGACGCTATTTTTTTTAAAACAATCGCGATGGCACAAAGTTATAGTTCAAATTTTTTGCGGTCATCGCGGAAGTACATCATATTTCCACGATGATCGGGGCGCGTTACATGTAAGTCACGCTCGGTCATCACGGATCCGAGCGGTATACCCGCGATGACCGAGCAGCGGATGTAAATTCAAAAATTCGCCCAAACTTTCATGTCCAATGATCAAATGCATAAAAAAACCAATGAAATGAAACGCAGGAGAATGACCACTTACTTGATCAAAGTTTCATAGTGAATTGTCAATCGATGAGGCCGCAATCATCTCGCGAAGTTAGCACTGGTTGGCACTCCAAAATCTCCAATGGTGAATTATATAGTGAAAATGGTAAAAATGAATTGCTTTACCCCCCTTTTATAGTGATTTTTTAGAATGTTTAAAAAATTGCACTTTGTAACGTGGGTTTTTACCTTTTTTTGTGCATAGTTAGTTGGAAATTTGGTTCCCTATTATGTTTCTACATTATTTATGTCGAATCGATTTTACGTTTGGCGTGTTTTCATGCAGAACTACAGGTGGTGGAGTTACATGAGCACTTGGTCCATAAAGTCGTCTTTAACGCTTTTTTCCAACTCAAAAAAAGAAAAGATAGCCGAGTTGTTCCTTTCAACTCGTTAAACGGAATGAGAGGTGGTCTGCTTTAAGCTCTTTTCTAACCGTGTAAACGAGAAAAGATCACCAGGATTTTGTCGTTTTAGGCTCGTTATTGGTTAAGAAACAACATGGTTTCAATCGCTTCTACTTTTTTGGGTCGAGATCACTAATCACGAAAAGTACTCCTTGATTATAATGGTCAAGCGGTTATTTCGAGTATCGTTTTATACTTTTTTGAGCTCCAGAGACACAACTTTACAAAAAAGGACCCCCCTGGAGTTTTCTTTTTCGTGTCTTTTTCAAACTCCCTAAACATGAAAAATACTTCGAGTTTTGCCTATGTCGGACTCGTTAAACCCTGACGACATTCGACTCGTCACCATGACAAGGCTCGAGCTTCTCCTCCCTAGGGCTAGTTAAACTATTACTAGGTTGGATTCGATCGAAGTCTGAACTTATATCACAAGCATATGCTATCCCCTTCAAGCTTGTTTTCAAAAATAATTGGGGTACTAGCCAGTAATGGTGGGGGAAAATTTGGAAAACATCGTCGATTGTCTATGGCAGCTAGTCACTCTTGAACATCGACACTTCTGCTTCTTGTCAGGTTGGGACATCCATACATCAGCATTTGGCCTTCCGCATGTTTGGGTTGCCATTTAGCCCCATTCCATCTGACTCATGCTATCTCCATTAAAGCCTCTGATCCTTTGGTACCTGAATGATGCCACCCTACAGAGTCATGTCACCGACATGTTCAAGAGTATAATCCTTCTGCAATTTACATCCTTGCCTTTTCCTCTGATACTCTGTTTCACCATCTACCGCTTGTTCCTTGTCTCGTGTCATTGATGGGGGAAACATTATGGCCCTCTTGAGATAGGTCATCTCCTGTCGACATCAGCTCATTGTCCAGGAGATTGATCTAGAGATCCCTTTGGTACCTTGGAGCTTGCATGCCTTAACGGCAAGTTCTTCACGCCTGACAGTCGACTTACATCATTGGTCACCGATTGGGTGATTCCACGAGTGTTCGACTTCAATTCATTCTTCACACTTCGTGGATTGTACTGGACAGTACCTTGAGAACCATTGGCATTATTGGTGGTTTCTCTCGCACTTGTTAACGGTTTACATCATCGACCGATAATCAAGCGATTTTCTATCATGCTCGACTTCAGCACCTCTATTCGCATGTTAGAATTTGTACTATAATTGGTTGGGTTCAAGACCTCGAACTCAGATCACACATGTTTAGGCTGCGTGGATTGGTTCATGATTACATGACTCATTGATGGATGGTTGCGACCATACCTGTGTTAGGCCCCTATACTGCTAGTGTAACCCCTTATTGTTATTAGTACAACCCACTTATTATATTGATGTACCCATGTAGTGCCCATATTGTTACTATCGTGCCCCATATAAGCCCACTATTGTTATTATTGTGCCCTTACATTATTATTGTTATGTAGGCTCTGATTATGTTATGACCCCTTAGACTCCTATATATAGAAAGGAGGTCTTTTCATTTGTATCATCCAAGAATTTTTCATTTATGTAACATAAAGGAGGTTTCCCCATCTAAGAGGCTGAATTCTAAGGCGTTGATCTATCTTTTCTATCTTTTCTTGAGCTAGCTTCATAACATTTGGTATCAGAGCCTTGGATTCTAGGGTTTCGCTGCTCCAAACAGGTCATCATGGAAGATTCACTATAAATTTGTTTCTGCAACGTTCAGAAGTTGAAAAAAAAACCCATTTGAGAAGACATCGTGCTAAATCTCAGTTCCAAATTTCAAAGCATTTTGCGCTATATTTGCGGAGATATGATCTGACGAAGTTGGTCTTTTTGCAGACTCCTGAATTACATTCCAAACAGGTGACCTGGGGAAAATTGTCATACCTTTTTCTCTGAGCATTAGATTGAAATTTAGTAAAAAGGTGCAGAAAAAGGACAGACTATAGTTTCTTCTATATATTTTTCAGAGCCAGAGGTCGAAACAGTGACTCGTGGAATGTCGTACAAGTTCGCTCTACTGAACTAGTCTATAATCTGGTCATCTTGGGAGATTGTGCATAACTTTTTCTTGGAGAATCCAATTTGGATCAGATTGGTGGCATTGTAAATAGGACGCAGAGGGCTACTACAGGTCACAATTTCATAACTTAAAGATCTGAAAGTACAAAGTTACATTTGTTTCAAGATCGAGCGCCTAAAATCAAGAAAAAGCAAGATGAGGAAGTTTGATGGCAAGGATCTCGTAAATTGGATACTTCAAATGGAGCAATATTTTGATCTACATGGTGTACCACTATTACAAAAGGTATGTATTGCATC
>APFE031520061.1:250729-289676 GCA_000404065.3 Pinus taeda | reverse complement strand
CTTGATAATAATTCCATAATCAAAATAAATTCATATCTCCATGAATACTTATCGGAATCGGATGATATTTATATCAATCCTACACCTCTCGACGAGAGGAATATAATAAAAATATTATTAGTCATGAATAAGATGACCCACATGAAGTTTGGCCCTAGTTGCCAATTTTAACACTTTAAATTATCAATCATAAATTATCAACCAGGGTAGGTATACTGATGAAGTACACGTGCACTATATGTGCTAGAAGTTATTTCTTATGTCATTATGTTCTTATTAGGATCTAAAGTTAAGATTAGTATGGAGATGGTGTCGTTAATTATATTAGTGTCTCAATCCCTAAAGTTATTAACTAATTTCTTAGGAGTTATTCTCTATTGAATCAATTTATGGATGATATGAGAGTGATTCTATATTTTACTTGTGTTAGACTGTTTTGGATTTTTGTCTTGGATTTTTATGTTGTAGCCAAATCTAATTTACTAAGTGCAAGAGAAATCTATTCTATCAAACTGTAAAGGAATAATGTCTGAATTCAATTGCTAAGGAGAAGGCTCTCACTCTTTTACTTATTCAATTTCATCCAAACAAGGTATTCTGAACAACAACTACATTATGAAGTAAACACAGTTGGATTACACTAGATAAAAAGCAAATGAAATAGCCACACTGTACCAGATAAAAAGCAAATCAAATAGCAGACTTAAACTAGGTATAAAGCAAAGGAAATTGCTTATGCACATAATGATTCATTGGCGAACTCATCATACTGCATTTCTTCACACAAAACAAAGTATTCAAGTAATGAAAGAAATCTAATTGAAATCAGTTAAAGACCTGTTACTAGTGGTAGGGGCCCTCCATGAATCAGTCAACAATCTCCAATCAGCGCAATGTACACAAACATAAAACCAAGTCTATTACTTGCAAAATGAAACTTAACAAACTGTTATCAAAAATTACATCATTTGGCATGCACCCAAAACACAATGCAGCCATAGTTTTTATAATAAGTCTTCGGCATAATAGTATGAGCATTTCAAGCCTAAATATATTTATTTCAATCAAACTATATCGCTAAACAATCGATTTTCTATTCCAAAAGCAAATCGATAAGATTTCGTTGAAGCTCGGATTTTTTCCCGGCGACAATCTTGTAGTTGACTTTGGGATTTGACTGTGATATCCTGCGATCATCTTGAGGAATTGGTTTGATGGAATAGGAAGGAATCCATGAGGGGACCATTCCTTATCCATATGTATCTTTCTTCACTGAGCTGGAGTTTCTGAACCTTACAAACAATCGAGGAAACAACAGAAATCTGGATTAGCTGCAGAAACACACTAATTTTGTAGCCGAATGCATTCTTTAACAAAACAATATGGTATATAGACAAACATGAAGAAGAAGACATGTAATTGCTTACCTTTAACAAAACCTTGTGTCTATTGTATTATTTAGGTGATAAATATAAGAAAGGAGAGGAAATATAGGCAAAAAGCGATGTCAAGGTAAGACAATCTTTGGACTCTACAAATCTACTCTAAAATATTATGAAACGTGGTCCACGAAGGGTGTTGAGGGAGTTGGAGCTTCCTTCTAGTGGTAGCTAGTAAACTTGTTTAGGGGGTAGGTGCTCCCTTCTAGTAGGAGCCGGTAAACAAGATCAGGGGGTTGTATCTCCCTTCCAGTAGGTGTTGGAGAATGAGTGGAGGTTGTATCCTCTTGTAGGTGGGTGCCTACATGTTGGTAAGAGTCTACACTAGTAGAATATATAATGCATATTTTCTTTATATAATAAGAAAGAATACAATGACAATAACAATGGTGGTTTTCTCCCACATTGGGTTTCCACCTAAAATCTTGGTGTTCTATGTGTGTTGATTATGTGCTATGCTTTATCTATTCTTTATTGCATTCTAGATGGTTAATGAATTAATAATGCAATGGTTAAGTTAACTCACTAATGAAAGATATGATAAATCAAGGAATCTAGATATATATAATTTGCATTCACTAGAGTCACGTACACACATGGGTTACATAAATAAAAATAGAATACATAATTTTGAATACGAAATTGAAATTAAAAGTGAATTAAAAATAGGAATTCACCCCCCCCCCCCCAAAATATTTTTTCTAATAGGAACGTCTTCTTAGACGCACATCACCAATGTCATTCCACAGACATCGCACGGTTAGCAATGAATGGCACACGGTTAGTTATTAAGGTTCATAAGGGATAAGGATAAGGTTTATAAGGTCACACTATTTTTTTTTTTTTTGCAAGTTATAACAAATAATAATCAGCGCCAAAGTATGGAAAAAATTGCTTCATAATCAGCGTTCTTCAAAACAGTTCAACTCAACGTTTTTCAAAACAGTTAAACGCAACGTTCTTCAAAACAATTCAACTCAACGTTCTAAAATACCATGTCCTTCTGCATCAAACGTGAACTAGTAACAAAAACCATCCTTCAGATTAAATTGCATGTGCCATGTCCTTCTTCATCGAACGAGAACTAGTAACAAAAACCAGCTCGACTACTTCAAATGAAAAGCCAGAGACACCAGCCCCTTGAATTGTTTTACATGGAAAAAGCAAACAGAGCTATTGGAATTTGGTCTTCACTAATGTAATCTCAACGCATGTCTCAAATACTTATGAAATACCATGCAATCAGCATACCAAAAAATGGCTCAATACAATGTCATGAACAGCGTACAAAAAACGGCTCAATATAATGCCAAAAACTTCAATCGTATACCATGCAGCAAGAATGTCAGCGTACCAAAAAACGACTCAATATAATGCCATATCATGCTCCCATTCCAACTGAGAGGCTATGTTCATAAAACTATTCTGGGTTCGATTCCCATTTGTGCTCGTCTTTTGAAGGGAACTGTAGCACGGAAGAGTCTACGTTTGAGTTAAATGAATATTGCTCCCTTTGTGGTGGAGAGCCCAGTGGGGTCTCTACGACAAGAACTTCCACCACTTTTTTCATATGAAGTATAGGCCAGGTCGGAGTTAGGCGTACTTACAAGAATAGTGCGTGTCCTGTAGATGAAACGGAGGTACGGAGGCTACAAATGAGTGTGATGTAGATGAGTGAAGGATTTCAGCCGAGGACAAGGTCGTCCTGGTGTATATAATGTTCAATCATGTCGAGAATGTTTTTCAAAAAACCCCCCTCTGCAATGGAACATTGTTACCAGGTCAAGGGTGTCAGTTCTGCAATATGGGTAGAACAGGAAAATAGGCAGAAAAGGGAGTTACAAGGGTAGAATACTAAAAATAGGACTAACTTTGATACCATGCCAGGCCAGGTAGTAACTCCACAAAATTCAATTCATGTTATTCCTTTAGGTTGGTCTTTATTATATACTTGAGGGAGACTGTTCACTTCATCTCCCGATGACTGTTCATATTACTTATTTATTTATTTACATTATATTCACCCAATCCTAATGATTATGTGTCAACATAGTTGAATGCTTAGGTTGTGCACTTGCTCCAATCTCCATCTAAAATATCAACAACGTGCATTAATTTATTTCAATATTGGATAATACACTATAAATTCTTATAATACTATGAAAAATGATGGATGTATCACAAAATGTTTCTTAATTTAAGTCAAAATTTGATTGCATGATGTCATACGACATTCATTGTGTCCTTATTTGATATGATATTATTTGTTTCCATGGCCTTGTCTTGCCCTTATAATACATAACATAGTCAATGATGTTTAGCACACCAATTATATAATTTCAACCAATATGTTATCCAACACAAAACCTCACTAATTTACTCATATATTTGACATATTGATATCATGTTTTTGATTTGAAAAAAATAACAACATATTTTATATAATTTTATCTAGTCTATCTTGTAGCATTTGTGAATTCATAAAAAAAATCCTCCTTTGGTTGAGGTTGCTTTGTCTCCTTACCTTTAATGTATTTGTAGATACCATATCTGATTCTATGGTCACCCACTTTCCTCTCATTGATTTAGCAAGTCTACATCATTCATGCCCTCCGTCCATGACCTCCTCTAGATCCTGTAATACACAATAATGACATTAGTCGCATAACATCTATGCACTTTATCATTTCTCCATCCAATTAGGTAAATGCATAAAAAATTTATGCTTATTTGGTTTTCATTGCACCTTTCTAACTAAAATGCCGCTATTTTTATATATGCTTTTTTTGTTAATTTCTACTCCCAATATGGTGACATGACACAACTCTTATAAATCTTAGATGAGGATTATTCTACCAAAAGACTTTTCTTAATTAATTCCAACCCTTCATCCATAATTTTAAACTGCCAAATATTTGTATTTTTGTATATTTAAAAAAATAAAATAAATAAATAAATAAATATATATATATATATATATATAATATATTATTATATATATATATATATAGATTAGATAGATAGTATTTATATATACCTTTGACCTTATATGTTAGATAATATACTATTTTCGCATTTTGAGTTTTAATTCTTGGAAATGAACTCAATATATAATATAATAATTAGAATAAGTTAACTTGTGGATGAGATATATTTTTAGCACCACCATCCACCCTATAAAGGAGTAAAGAGTGAGTGGTGGGATCGAAAATGTTTGTGCCACATGCATACATAATCACTAAGCAACACAACATTTAAAGGTGAAAATTTTGTATGTGACCATACTACTAGTGGATTGTTACATTATGAGTCATTGGCTATTAAAATAAAATTACAAAGTTTGAAATCACACCAAATTCATTAGTGGGCTAGGAAAATATGACATAAAAAACCCTTCATTGGGCTAAAACACCATTTATAGGGCTTTACATCAACTAACATTTCAATTTATCTCATGTGCCTATGCACATTACACATCCAATATTAGTATTAAAACCTTGTAAAAAATGACAATAACATGGAAGCCTCCCACACGAACATTGAAAAGTGAAAAGATGAAAATGAATACAAATTAGACCAAATCAAAAAATAAAAATAAAAAAACCCGCCAAACTTCGCGTGCATAATGGATAAACCTATTTTGTATCCTGACTATTCAACCAAAACAATGTAATACAATCACCATATTTCCATTCTCATACTCACAAATTGCGAATTGAGGGAGCTTTGAAGTTTTGTGCGAAGTTGGAGCAGACCATAATTGGAACAATGCATTAAGTCTATGAAAGAAAATAACTAATCAATTGGATCTTTGTTGATGGTGGGCAGAGATATTGAAGGACCTCTCCTCCCCTGTTGTGGATTTCAATAATAAAAAAATTATTTGTGGGTGTGCTTCAGCCTCTAACAGTCACGAAATCAAATTGTGCATCTCATTCACCCCCTACCAGAGACGAAAATCAAACAGATGTCCATCCATTTTGCACTACTTCTATTTAAAATATTTAGCGGGAAGGGAGAAAAACGTAGGGAACAAAGAGAATGGATTTTCCACAATCTAGAGGAAAATAATTCGCCCTAGGATGGAAAAAAATGTCAAGCAATGGCAGAGGGAAATGAGAAAATGGATCTGATTCTTACGAGAATGATATAATTCATACTCAATTTATAGATTGGTACATGTTTTCATTATTTGTTTGAATTGTATTTTTAGCTTTTAGTTTCAAAATTATAAAAGAATAAATTAGAGTTTATTTTTTTATTTCTAAATTTAAAATAAAATTGTATTTTACATATATAGGGACATAACAGTAAGAAACTAAAAGAATCAATGGCTTCTATATTAAGGTTAGAAGAAGTGAAAAAACTAGAAGGTATGGACTTGTCCATGCTTTCCAAATACATGAAAGAACGTATTAAATGCATTGAAACAGACCATCCAAAGTAATTTTGTCAAAGGGAATCGATTGATTCCCCGTCAACTCATGGATCGAGAAAATATCTAAGAAAAAATAAATCATAATAACCTATAAGAATGTGGAACAAGGAATATAGATGTTCAATGTCCCACCCACTCCTAGGACACATATTTCTTCCACCACCAGTACATGATATGCATCTTGTATTGGTACATATGTAACCAGGGTAGAATATGATGCTGTCTCTGGGGATATTAAAATGATAGATGTCAGGAAAGTGTTCATGCCTTCAATGCTTCAAAGAGAATATACATCTTCCATTCTTGAAGATACCCATTCACTTTCAAAAGCCAGTCATCCATGACATGTACATTGAATTTGGGATAGGTTGGTTAGTAAAGCAAGTAAAAAACCGAATGACTCAAAATTGCAAGAGATTCTGGTGCAACCAAACGAAAAAGATAAAACAAATTCCTCCTGAGATAAGGGTCAAAATAATGCCAATTGACATAAGTGTAAAAGTATGGAAAGAGCTCGTGAAATCATATGATAGAGCAGATGCACGAAGGAATTTTGGAGAGGAGAGCACATAGGTATTTAAATTTGGTCATAAAATTATTTCAAATTCATTAAATGAGTTTTATATTTTATTGATGCATAATTAAATGAATCAGTGTGTGTTTCCAGACAAGGCTTCGAAGGCTAGGCTTTCCATATATCATGCCACACATCATAATGGCCAAACAGGTTTAGAAGTATTAGCATGCAAATTTGTAAGTATATTTAATATCTAAAATTATGTGTTTTTTATTTTGTACAAAAAGTAAATGGTTGGATATTAATTACTTTAACTTGCCCATCTGCCATGTTTTAGCAAGAGCAACAATATGGCCATTATCCATCACAATTGGAATTCAATATGGTACAAGACAAAAAGTTGTTTGATTTTGTTATTCGGAAGGAATATAAGGTATCATTAGTTGACTTTCAATAATTTAGTTGGATATTATTATGTTAATATGTAAATTTTAATTTCTTGTGATGATTTTTTTATTTATGTGTAGCTTGAGTTCTTTTGTGCTCCCATCGATCATAGCATCCTTATAAATCTTAAACCTTCCAATATTATCAAGTCCTTAGAAATCAATATCCAATCAAGGATTTATCAAGTCCTTTGCCAAAAACCTTAGGCCTAAGAAGAGATGCAAGACCATGTAATACATAACCCGTAGACAACAAACTAGATTACATGGGATTGATTATAGATGCTTGTCTTGAGAACACATTACATGGGATTGATTATGGACCCAAAATACATGTGTTGAGTAGCATGGGATGATTGTCTTGGAAAGAAAGAAGCCTTGTGATGAAGAGCACTTGACACTTGCAACCCATGCTTAGAGTGTGCACGACCTAAGGATTGGTCTCTTGATGTGTATACCTTTGAGAGACAACACTTCACTTGGAGACATTATCTTGTGCAATAAATTAAATTTCTTGTGTAATTATTCCACTTTACCAATGTTGGCCTCCCTCACCTACTCTGTATAGACAGAAGATATTGTCTTTGTCTACACTATACTCATTATTGCACACAACTTGGTGATTTTTCAAAACTGAATTATTCCTACATTCTAGACTACAACACAAGTCTAATCACTATTTCAACTCTATCAGACCCTTATTAATCCTAAAACAATCATACAAGTGCGATAGGTGATGATAGACCTTTAGATGCAATGTGAACTAGTATTTGGAGAAATTAATGAATAAATTAGATTGGCCTACTTATCTTTGATTACAACCTTTAAAATTGACGTTGTAGTATGGAGATAAGAACATAAAGAAATTTCAGATTTAAAGCATAGGGTGAAACAGAATCCTATGCATTAGATCTATAGAAGAGAGCATGAAATGAAAGAACATAAGATACAGAGACTGTGGAGCACTTCATTAAGGTTTCTTAGATAAAATTCCCAGGTATCTCAACTATTCACACAACATTGATAAATTTGTTAATGAAATAAACCAACAACTTTATTACACAGGTCTCAAAAGAAGAATAACACAAATGAAAATTTACTAGGAAACACCTCTTTGGATTCCCACTTTCAAGCTTTGACAAGAAAGATGAAATGGCTTGTTGTTACAACATTTGTTGTTATAGCTTCTGTTATGGCATCTGTTGTGACAGCATTTACTGCTACAACATTTGTTGTTACAGCATCTGCTTCTCAATTCGTTGTTACCTATGTTTGTGCTTCTCAATTTGTTTCCTTGATCCCCCAAGTGTTGGTGTAGTGTTGGGTGGTAGAAACACCTCTTTGTATTCCCACTTTCAAGCTTTGAAAAGAAAGATTAAATGGCTTTCTATCCCCTCAATTCTTACATCATCTGTTATCATAACATTCAATGTAATGGTCACTGTTTCAGTAATTTCAATAATAGCAGTTTTTATAGCATCAACTTTTACAACAGTTTCAACATTTTCAACGGTAATGGGTGTTACAATATCAGTTGTTACAGCAATTTCATTACCTTTAACATTGACATCTTGTTATGGATTTTTTTGTTACAGAATCTATTATTACAACATCTGATTTTCAATCTGCTCTTACCTATGTTTGTTCTTTTCAATTTGTTTTATTGATCCTCCGAGTGCTAGTGTAGTGTTGGGTGGTAGAAACACCTCTTTGGCTATCCACTTTCAAGCTTTGACAAGAAAAATGAAATGGATTTCTACCCGCTCAATTGTTACAACAATTGTTGTTACAACATTCGTTGTTACATCAAATATTGTTACAGTATCCACTGTAATGGTCACTATTTTGGTAGTTTCAAAAGTAGCTGTTGTTATAGCATAATCGTTTACAGTAGTTTCTATCATTTTCAATAGTAATGAGTGTTACAGCATCAGTTGTTACAACAATTTCAGCATATTTAACATGACATGTTGGTACGGCATATGTTGTTACAACATTTTTTTTTTACAACATTCGTCGTTACGACATCTTCTTCTCAATTTGTTGTTACCTATGTTTGTGTTTCTCAGTTTTTTTTCTTGATCCCGCATGTTCTATCTTTGTAGGTAGTCCTCAGCTAAATAATTGTGCCAAAAAATCAATGTGAGGGATTTGTTGGAGTGGAGGACCCCAAAGATACAAGAATTTACTTATGCCTATAATGATTTTTCCCTTAAGTCTAAATAAAGTGTTAGTGTTTCATTATAACAACACACCATTTTTATCAGCTTTTGAAAGAGGAATTTAGAAGGCTAAACATTATCCCTGAACATTTAATCTTCTAATAATAGCATAAACGTATATATGAACCTCTATAGTTAACACAAATATATCCAAGTACAATATAGAAGCAACAATATAAAGATTTTTGGGAAGTAAATTAAACAGATTGTTCAATTTCTAACTTAGTTGTGAACGTAACTTTGCAGAGGGACGTCCGGGAGATTGATACTCAATCTATCCCTTCCAAATGTCCTATACTATTCTCAAATATACGTAGAAATAGACTATGAAATTACAAGAAGAACTCACAAGTACACAATTATTGTCATGAACGAAACTCAGAAGCCTTTGGTTATATCCAAGTTGAAAGGATTACAAAAATATTATGAAAACTTTCTCCATGTATCAATGCTTTCTTATTCAAAAATAAGGTATATATAGAGTGTTTTACAAAATATAATATTTCTTAACAGATTTATAGTAAAAGTATTCTTTATCAAACGCAGTGGATAATGTTTAAACAAATTTTAACTAAAAATAGAAAACTACTCCAAAAACGTCTGCAACTGCACTTGATTTCAATATCCAAGCTCAACGTACTTGAAATGGATATGTTCTTGTTTCTTGAAATGCTCAATAGTTTTGATTAGTTGCTAATATGCTACAATGATAAGCTGAATTTATCAAACAACTTTGACCAAATGCTCCCATTCTTCATATGTTGGACAACTGAGATCCATCATTTGTTTGTACGATTCATCAGCATTAGTATACATCTCAAAAGAAGGTTTTACTATGAATAAGTGTTTGATTTCGTAACAGATGAAAATGTTATCAACTAACATTTTAAGTAGATTACGACCGCTAATCTCTCCCTTGGTTCCAGCAAACTTTGTCTTGTTCCTTGCCTCTATGTTCAACAATCTTTCATATTTCTCTTCTATTACCATATGGCCATATGAATTCTTAAAAGATGGAAGACCTCTCTCTTGTAGAATAATTTTTTTTTTGTAGAATTTATTGATTTTCTCTTGAATATTTTCACACTTATCCTTTTTCGTCAACATAGGATTTTTCTTCAAGAGAACTTTTATAGTCTAAATAACTAATTTTTTTTGTCTTCAATTCCTAGTTCTTCGGGTTCTTCTTTGGACCTTATGTTTAGAGCTTTTATTAATTGACTTTCTTGTTTATCTTTATTTCCCAATTGTATTTTGATGTCATTAATAACTTCTTTGGCTCTTTCAATGGACTCATGTTTTACAATCATCTCCATAGACTTCCAAATATCATACACATATGACATAATTTCTATCCAAATTTGTTCTTTGTCCTTTGATAAACATTGAATATTGTTAGAACTATTCAAATATTGTTCTAATTTCTTTTGTAAATTTGCATTTTCCTTTAGCTCCTCAACTAAGGCCTTTTCTGATTTAATTTTGTTCATCTCAACTCTGCCCAATTTTTCTTTTAATCTTCCAATATCAACATCCTTTAGGTTAAGAGAATATAATGCCTGTGATAGTGTTTCTGTAGTAATATCTTCTATGGAACTTGTTTATGTTGTTGGAATTACTACATTGTTAGTATGGGCCTTCTCTTTTAACAACTCTTCCATCATTTCTTTCATTTTCTGAATCTGTAGGTTTTGTTCAATTAGAAATGATAATAGAGTTTCCTTCTACTTCCATAATTCCTCAATTCCTTGTCTTTGGGGATGCTCTGTTGTGATTAGCTTCAACTTTATTCTAAGTTCTTGAATATCTTCATTTTTATTCTTAACAATCTCTTGAGCTGCATTCGCATTTTTAGGATCCAAGCCTAATTTAATAACAAGTTCTTCTAGTGATTTGATCCTAACATCTTTGCCAGAGAAGAAATATTTTCCATTTTTAAGTTATGCACGAGTATTATTCAAAAAATTCCACAATTTTAATACATTTGAAGTAGAACTAGTGAGGGGAATAAATCGTCTCACCAGTTTGTCTATGCAGATAAATTTAATCTATAGGATGGATCTATTTAGTATTGAAAGATAAAACAGAGGTCTTATAATCTCCAACAGCTTTAGGAGAAGAAACTTTAGGTTCAAGAAATGCTAACTTAAATTCACCTTTTTCAATATCAAGAGCTGAAAGAAACTTGTTTTTAGTGGAATAAGTTTGCCTCCAAAACTCGATATAAGTTATTGCCTTGAAAGCCTCATTATTTTTCTTGATTTCCAAAAAATCAAGAAAGATGTTTTGGTTAGAAAAAGAAGAAGGAGAAGATTGTTATGTGACTAGATCCAATTCCTACATTCTGAAAACAGGCTTGCTTGAAACAACCATAGTAGCTGGTGAAGAAATGTCGGATGAGACAGTTTTTGATACCTCTCCCTCCATATTATTTGTCTTCTTTCTCTTGTATCTAAACTATTCCATTTTTTACTTTGATAAGCTTTTTGTTGTCCTCTTAAGTTATTTTTCTTTTATTGGTGTAACCAATTTTTTTTTTCCTGCCAACTCCTCCAAAATTTATTCTTCCATCACTTCCTGCAAAGTGTTTTCTTCCTAGATGTCCTTATTTTCAAACTTCTCTATCTCAACCTTGGACACATGAAAATAATGTGGGGATTTCTTCTAAACTCTAATGGCTTAACTTCTCCCAATGGGGTCATATGGCCAAGTAACCCCCAATTTAAACTTCATTTGTGCCAATAACTTTTCCACCTCTTTGTTTATTGACCTCCAATTCACTATAACTGGCCCTACCTATGCCTCCAATTTAAACAAGGTATTTTTCCTTCTAGGTAAAAAATGTACTTGATCTACATTGAGGATTTGTCTAATGAATTAAAGTGCAAAAATACACATAGGAAAAAAAATGGCAACTGATATGGTGGAAGTTCACACCCATACAATCTAATTTATATAAAACGTTGGTACAAATACCAATCACCAAGCCTTGTTTGTTCACTAAGTTGCATAATATTTTTGATTTCAGGTGAAATTTTGGGAGGACTATCAATAGACTATAGCATATGTGAAGAAATGTGTTCACAAAATTAGTGTAGGAGAAATCCTCAAAAGTCCTTCTGACCAAGGAAGTCCAATGAATGACAGACCATTGATTCCCTTAAAGATCATGTTATTGCAATTATATTGGGAACCTGTCTGACTGATAATACAAAAACAAATACATCAAGACTGATTTGTATTTAAAATCTTTTTCAACTCCAAATTTAAGAAACTTCTCATGAATGGACTCAGATAAAAATTGACTGAAATTGAATAAGATTTGTGGTTTCTTATCTCGACAAAAAGTTGATAGAAAATCTAGAACTACTTTATCCACTTTATCATCACTCTTTTCCCCTAAAACACAACATAAAATGGATATGATTTGTCTTGAAATTTTGGAAACATTGATGAAGGGCAAGGCATACTATGAGTGGGAATACCAGTTCCTTTGGGCATGAAAAATTAAAAAATATCCTATTTTTTCAAAATTTAAATTCTAATATATTTCTAAGATAATTCCACTACAAAATGGGTACAAAGAGTTGGGAAAAGATATGCATATGGCATTTAAAATGGACTCGAAAGTTACAGAAAATAGGGTTTCACCGTTTTGAGAAATTATGGTTTTCTCACTAGGTAAGTACTTGTATGCACACCATACTAAAAATTATAGAAAAGGATGAGTTTGAGGAAATATAAATTTGGGTAGAAAGGCCTCCCATAGAGAAAACGCACAACTATTAGCTTGAAACCTTTAGAAATCCCAGTTCTATAATTCATATAGGTCAAACTCTGATTTTGTATCTTTTATTCTTCTTTCCCTATCAACTAAGGGAAATTCATCAATTTTTGGGAGGGTTTCAAACTGAACCTGAGACTCTTTTCCGTTAGTTGATCTCATTTTGAACTATCAACTTGTAGCAAGGAGATAAATTACCTATAAAATGTACCATTGTATTTATGAGTTGTCGTTGAGTGCTTATTGTAATTTTGCACTTTGATTCTATATGTATGTTGACTAAAGGAAAGGTGAGAGGGGTCAGACAAAGGCAGGAGTGATTAAATTATAAACGAGAGTGAAAATGAAATGAAATAAATGCCTTGATAAGGGGGATATTTAGAATTAAATGGAAAACAGTATTCAGAATTAAATGTCAATAAAATGGTGGTGGGAGATATTTATTACCAAAAACCAGGAATGATTTTTTGCACGGGGAGGTAGGTGGTAAGTGGTAATGAGTGAGGAGAGGGTGTGCAATTCATATGTCATTTCCACATTGCAAAATTTGTTTTGGGAATATTAACTTTTCTCAAGCCCCCCTCCCCCCACCCCTCCTTAAATGTCGAGCAAGTGGGGGGCGCGCAATAGAACAAGACTCGTCAATCACCAAAGCATCAGTTTTCGCTAATAGAAAATGCACGATAGTTTATGTGTGAAAACTTTAAATTGTATTTATTGAAATAATATATATATATATATATATATTATATATATATATATATATATATATATTATATATATATATATATATATATTGTGGTATTATACATTTGCACACAAACTATTTCAAAATGCAAAAAAATAAAAAATAAAAAATAAAAAAAAATAATTTTAATCAAAAATTTGAAATTTTCAATGTAATAAGAAAATGTTACACCCTAAGTGTTTGTGTAGTGTTGGGTGGCAGAAACACCTCTTTGGCTACCCACTTTTGAACTTTGACAAGAAATATGAAATGGCTTTCTACCCTCTGAATTGTTACAACATATGTTGTTACAACATCTGTTATAGCATATGTTGTTACGGCATCCAATGTAATGGTCATCATTTCAGTAGTTTCAATAGTATAAGCTTTTATAGCATCATCTTTTACAGTAGTTTTAGCATTTTCAATAGTAATGGGTGTTATAACATCATTTACTACAACATTTTCATCATATTTAACATTGATATGTTGTTATGGCATCTGTTAATCCAAGAAAATATTGGTGGCCACTCGCCTATTCCACTTGGCCACCACCGTTGTTTCTTTTCATTTTCCTTAATTGTAGCCCAACTCATTATTTTTGGCATTTTTTCAGGTCCTAAACTTCTGGAGCCGCTTTCAAGGACTAAAAGACATTTTTAGAGAAAATGGAGAGATTATTAAATTCCCAAAATGATTTCCCAATTTGTTTTCAGCCTTCTCTTCGATATCTCTAAAACGAGGTATTATGATAGCCAAACAGAGGTCATATGCCAAAGTTACGACCCCAGGAAATTGATGTACCAATTTACCCAAACAGGTCCCACAGTTTTGGCGCTTCATCTCCTAGGGTTAGTTTTTTGGATGTTTAGGGTTTTCCATTGTTTCTCAATAATAAATAGGTCTTTGAGCCTGATTGTAACACAGTTCATAGGCATGTAGCTTCCACATCTCTTCTTAGAGATAAGTTACCATCGCCCGACCTAGTTTATTTGTATTTCTATATGTAGGCATATTTCAGTTCTTTGATATTAATGAAATGAAGTTTTATTTTTGTTGCATAAGTCTATATTAGTGGTATCAGAGTTGTCTGCTCTTTCTCTGTTTTTTTTTGCATGTCCCCAACGAGGTTAAGGTATAAGGATTTAGGGCTTGATCTGGGTGAACCTTTGCAAGACCAGCCTTGTAAAACCCGACGGCCTCCCATGGCAGAAGAAAAGAAAGAAGAAGGGGTGGGAGATCCTTTCAAAATAATGCTTGAAGAAACCCTCAAGCGACAGAGGAACGTGATGATAGATAACTTTTCCCAGATCCTTTAGCAACTACCCACAGGAGATGCATCTTCATCCAGCAGCCACTTTGGAGGTGTCACTCCTTTCAAGGTACAATTTAACTTTGATATTCCCATATATGAGGGTTAGATAGATGTAGACGTCGCAGATAAATGGTTAAATCTACTGGAAGGATATTTTTTAGTTCATGACTTTTCCAATCAGGAAAATATTACTTTTGCACTTCTCAAAGTCACCCCACAAGTCAAGGTCTAGTGGGAAACCTACTGTGAACAAAAAGACAAGAGGGAATCCTCAGTTTTTTAGCCACACCACTTGGAATTCTTTCTAAGACGCCATCAAGGAACAATATTACCATGTCATGAGATTTAAAGATAAATACATAAAGTGGACCATGATGCAGCAAAGAAAGGACCAAGATGTGTCGGAGTTTACAAATGTTTTCCATACCCTTCGCAAAAAGATGGGTATCAAGGATTCTGAGTGGTATTTGGTACTCAATTATTGTGGTTGTCTACACAAATACATCTAGGATGAGATGGAGTTCCTTCACATCTCCTCTCTCATCACAGCGTACCGATATGCTGTCAAGATTGAGCAGAAGTCTAAATAGGAGAAGCAAGACTTTGGATCTATGAATCTAAAGAAAGGAAAAGGCACCCCAAAACCATAGAGAAAAGGACAAAGCTAAGTTGGGGCGACCCAAGGCAACTAGCTAAAGCCGCGAGAAAATAACAACACCACAAAGACAAATAAGGACACAAGAAAATGGTGTGAGTTCCATAAGAGCTCCACTCACAACACAAGTGAGTGTCAGGCCAAGCAGTCACTGGTGGTCAAGCTAAAGGCTGCTATATCAAACGCATGTTCTGACTCTAAGTCAAAAAATGACAAGGGGAATGACAAAGGGAAGCATATCATTAACGTAGAGCCCAGTGCCATCATGGCCACCACTAATATCCCGAAGAATGAGCCTGAAGATCCAGAGGAGGGGGTACACCTCTTCCACTCACAAATGTGGGTGAAGGGTTCTCCACTGCATTTCATTGTCAACAACGAGATCAAAAATAACCTCATTTCAGCAGAGGTCATGAATTGGCTGGGCCTACTGACTACAACACATCCACGGTCATACACCATCAGGTGGATTCACCAAGGACGAGATCTCTTCGTATTGTGTGATGTTTCTCCTCTTGAAACAAGAGATAAATTCAGATGTCGTAGATAAATGGTTAAAGATGGCAGAAGTATTTTTATTGGCAGAACCTATGACTATATGTGGGAAGTACATCAGATCCTACACTACCTGTGCCATTCGCAAACTGACCATCAAGAAGCAAGGCCTATATACTCCTCTCCCTACTCCTCATTGACCTTGGGAATCCATCTCCATGGATTACATATCGGGCCTTCCTTCGACAGATTCTCTAAGATGGCCATTATGGTGGCTTGCAAGAAGAGTATCATAGGAGAAACCATTGCTAAGATCTTCTTTGAACGAGTCTGGGTAGATTTTGGGATCCCACAGTCCATTATCTTAGATCGATATAGCAGGTTCCTAAGTAAATTTTGGTCAAGTCTCTGGTCGGTGTTTTATACCAAGCTCACTAAGTCCACAACTTTCAACCCCAAAAATAATGGCTACATAGATGTCGTCAACAAGATGATCATGCACATTTCACATATGTACAAATCGAAGAATCCACACAAATGGGATGAAATCCTCCCCTATGTCTAGCATAGTTACAATAGAACTCTCCATGGCTTAACTAGCCAAAACCCCTTTCAGATGGAGTTAGGATTCTAGCCACTATGTCTCATTGATGTGGCCATACCATTTGCTGCTACTCAGGAAGATTGGGTTCATGTCCATTCTGAAGTTGACAAGGCTAACAACTTCATTGATCACATTCAGCACATCTTCCAGTAGGTCCATGACATATTGGATAGAGCCAATGCTAAGTACAAGTAGTGTCATGATCAGCATCGGGTGCCACACAAGTTCCAAGTGGGAGACAAAGATTGGTTACATTCACAGAAGGAGCACCTCGCTTGGCCCCACCGCAAGCTTCACCCACTCCAATATGAGCCTTACACTGTCACTAAGGTTGTAGGGGACAATGCCTTCAAGATCAACATTCAACCATTCCTTAGCCTTCACCAAGTGTTCAATGTGGACCACCTTCGACCATATTTTCCACCATTACTAGACACATCAGACATTACAGAACAACTCACACCAACAGACTTAAACCTAAACTGCATGGAACAGACCACAACTGATTAGATCATGGACATCCAGATCAATAACACTCGCAAGAAAAAGATCAAACTGTATCAGGTTGTCAAAGTTGGCCAACTCTTGCACTAAGGCAAGTGGCTCACCGAGGACCAAGTTCAGCAGAAGTTTCCCCATCTCATGGAGGCACTCAACGCAATGGGGACCATTGCTTCCTAAGGGAGGAGGACTAATCTAGGCGGAAATTGGTGGTAACCCACCTATTCCGCTTGGACCCCCACCTTTGTTTCTTTTCAGTTTCCTTAATTGTATCCAAACTTACTATTTTTTGTAGTTTTTCGAGTCATCAACTTCTGAAGCCGTTTTGAGGGACTAAAAGACATTTTTAGGGACAATGGATAGATCAAAAAACTGTCAAACAATTTTTCTAATTTTTTTTCAATCTCCTCTTCAATATATTTGAAAATGATAGTCAAATGGAGATCATATGCCAAAGTTACAACACCAGGAATTTGATGTACCAATTTACCCAAACAAGGCCCACAGTTTTGGCGCTTCATCTCCTAGGTTTAGATTTTTGGATGTTTAAGGTTTTCCATTGTTGTACAGGATACCGGAGGTAGCCCCACCTACGCCATCTCTTTGATCACTGCAAAACAATGTAGTAAGATCATTTCCCAAACCAAGATATTTTTTTTCCTTATGATTCGCCCTCAGGGCAAGAAGAAGGTTATGGCCACAGTTTCCACAAAGGGCTCCTCTGCACAGCAGCAGCAAATGGACAAGGTCATGGAGGAGTACAAGGGAATTTTCACCTCACCTATAGGGATACCTCTACATTGTCAGGTCAAGCACTCCCTCAATCTATCCCCGAGTTCACCACTACCCAATGGATCAATCTATCGATGCTCTATTCTGGAGAACGATCAGATCAAGAGGAAAATCTAGGAGTTGTTGCAGAAAGGGTACATCAGGCCAATCTCATCACCCTATGGGATCTCGATTGTATTGGTACAGAATAAGGATGAAACCTGGAGACTATGTATTGACTATTAGGCGTTGAACAAGACCACTATCTAGAATACGTACCCAATCCCACGAACTGATGACATTCTAGACCAGCTTAAAGGGGCCAAATATTTCATCAAGATTGACTTGAATTCTAATTATCACCAGGTGCCTATCGAACCCTCCAATGTGTGGAAGACTTCCTTTAAATCCAAGGAGGGCCTTTTTGAATGGTTGGTCATGCCTTTCAGGTTGACGAATGTACCTGCAACCTTCATGAGATTAATGGATGGCATCTTATGACCCTTCACCAATGCATTCATGGTGGTATATTTAGATGACATCTTGATCATTAGTTAGAGTTGGGAAGAGCACCTCCACATATTCAACAGGGCCTTCAAACCATATGACAACACAAGTTGTTTGTCAATTTGGAGAAATTCACTTTTGGCATGACCCAAGTTCAATATATGGGATACGTCATTGATGAACAGGGTGTGCATGTGGACCTAGTCAAGATACAAATCATTTGGGATTGTCCAAGCCCAACCACTCTAATAGAGCTCCGTAGCTTTCTGGGTCTTTCCAATTTCTATCGCAGGTTCATGTTGTTCTTCTCTCATATCACTTGACCTTTAAGTCAAGTCACCAAGGGTGAAGCGAAAGTAAAGTTATTTTGGTCTAAATACCAACATAAGGTTTTTTCTAAGTTGAAGCATCACCTCTACTCTGCACCAGTGCTCACATTACCAGACTTGCAACAACCATTTGAGATCGAGACAGATCCCTCCGACTATGATATTGGCGCAGTTCTTACTCAGCAAGGACATCCAGTGGCATATCACAGTAAGACACGTCAAGACATAGTCCAAAAGTATCCCACCTATGACAAAGAGTTGTATTTTATTGTGCAGGTCTGCCAACAATGGATATTGGTGGCCACCTGCCTATTCCACTTAGAACCCCACCATTGTTTCTTTTTGGTTTTCTTAATTGTATCCCAACTTAGTATTTTTGACAGTTTTTAGGTCCTAAACTTCTGTAGTTGTTTTGAGGGACTAAAAGATGTTTTTAGGGAAAATGGAGAGATTGGAAATGTCCCAAACCAATTTGGTGATTTGTTTCCTGCCTCCTCGAGATCTTCGAAATGAGGTATTATGATAGCCAAACGGAGATTGTATGCCAAAGTTACGACCCCAGGAAGTTGATGTACCAATTTACCCAAACAGGGCCCACATTTTTGGCGCTTCATCTCCTAGGGTTAGGTTTTTGGATGTTTAAGGTTGTCCATTGTTTCTCAATAATAAATAGGCCTTTGAGCCTCATTTTAACATAGTTCAGAGGCATGTAGTCACCACATCTCTTCTCATAGATAAGCTACTATCGTCCATGGCTAGTTTATTTTTATTTGTGTATGTAAGCATATTTCATTTCTTTGATATTAATGAAATGAAATTTTATTTATGATGTATCTTTGTGTATATGGGTATTTCTATATCTTGTTGTGTTCCTGTATAATTCTAACTCAGTGGTATCAGAGCAGTCTGCTCTTTCTCTTTTTTTCTTTGCATGTCCCCAACGAGGTCAAGGTATAAGGAGTTAGGACTCAATCTAGTTGAACCTTTGCAAGACCAACTTCGAAAAACCCGACGGCCTCCATGGCAGAAGAAAAGAAAGAAGAGGGGACAGGAGATCCTTTCAAAATACTACTCAAGGAATCCCTCGAGTGACAGATGAACATGATGATGGATAACTTTACCCAGATCCTGCTACGGTTACCCACAGGTGACGCATCTTCATCTAGTAGTAACTCTAGGAGCACCACTCTTTTTAAGGTACAAGTTAACTTTGATATTCCCATATTTGAGGGCCAGATAGATGCAGGCATCATAGATAAATGGTTAAATATATTGGAAGGATATTTTTCAGTTCATGACTTTTCCAATTGGGAAAATATTACTTTTGCACTTCTCAAAGCCGCGTCACACATCAAGGACTAGTGGGAAAACTAATGTGAACAAAAGGACGAGAGGTAATTCTCACTGTTTTCAGCCTACTCACTTGGAATTCTTTCCAAGACACCCTCAAGGAACGGAGCTATGAATATAAATACATAAAGTGGACCACGCTATGGCAGGGAAGGGACCAAGATGTGCCAAAGTTTACAAATGTTTTCCATACCCTTTGCACAAAGCTTGGTATCAAGGATTCTGAGTGGAATTTTGCACTCAAGTACCGCAGATATCTACACAAGTACATCCATGATGAGATGGAGTTCTTAGACATCTCCTTGCTTAGCACGACATACCGATACACTATCAAGATTGAGCACAAGTTTAAACAGAAGAAGTAATACTTTTAATCTGTAAATCTGAAGCAAGGAAAAGGCACCCCCAAACCATAGAGAAAAGGAAAAATCCAAGGCGGGTCGATCCAGGACAAACCATCGAAGTTGCAAGCAAATAAAAACACCACAAAGACAAAGAAGGACACGGGAAAATGGTGTTGAGTTCCATAAGAGCTCCAGTCACAACACAAGTGAGTGTTGAGCCAAGCAGTCACTAGTGGCCGAGCAGAAGGCTTCTGAATCAGACACATGTTCAGACTCTAAGTCTGAAACCGACAAGGGGAATGATAAAAGGAATCATATCATTGGCGAGGAGCCCAGTGCCATCATGGCCACCATTAAGATCCATATGAATGAGCCTGAAGAGCCATAGGAGGGGGAACGCCTCTTCAACTCACAAATGTTGGTGAAGGGTTCTCCTCCGCAATTCATTGTCGATTTCAAGAGCCAAAGGAACCTCATTTCAGTAGAGGTCATGAAGCGGTTGGACCTATAGACTATAGCATATCCATAGTGTTACACCATCGGGTGGCTTCAACAAGGACGAGATCTTTGTGTCAACCAATAGTTCCACCTTCCCTACAACATCAGGCCCTTCACGGATGAGGTATTGTGTGATGTTTCTCCTCTTCAGGTTTGTGATGTATTATTATGATGGCCATACTTGTGGAAGCAACATGTTGTATATGAGTCTAGACCTCACTCTGTGATTATTACTTTGGGCGATAAGTTGTACAGGATACCAAAGGTATCCCCACCTATCACCATCTCTTTTATCACTTCAAAAAAATGCAATAAGATCATTTTCTAGACCAGGAAATTTTTTTTCCTTATGATTCGCCCTCAGGGCAAGAAGAAGGTTGTGGCCATGGCTTCTAGACAAGGCTCCTCCGCACAGCAGAAGTAGATGGACAAGGTCGTGGACGAGTACAGGGAAATTTTTGCCTCACCTATAAGGGTACCTCTGCATTGTCAGGTCAAGCACTCCATCGATCTATCCCTGGGTGTGCTGCTACCAAATGGATTGATCTATCGACGCTCTGTTTTGCATAATGATGAGATCAAGAGGCAAATCCAAGAGTTGTTGCAGAAAGGGCACATCATGCCAAGCATATCACCCTATGGGAACCTGATTGTTTTGGTACAGAAGAAGGACGGGACCTAAAGACTCTGCATTGACTATCGAGCATTAAACAAGATCACTTTCTGGAATAGGTACCCAATCCCATGGGTTGATGACCTTCAGGACCAGCTCAAGGGGGTCAAATATCTCATCAAGATTGACTTGAAGTCTAGTTATCACCAAGTGCCTATCGAACCCTCCAATGTGTGGAAGACTGCCTTCAAATCCAAGGAGGGCCTTTTTGATTCGTTGGTCATGCCTTTTGAGTTGATGAATGACCCCACAACCTTCATGAGATTGATGAACGAAATCTTGCGACCCTTCACCAATGCATTCATGGTGGCATATTTAAATGAAATATTGATCTTTAGCTAGAGTTGGGAAGAGCACCTCCACCATATTCAATAGGTGGACCTTGTTCAACCATACTTTCCACCATTACTGGACACATCATACATTGCAGAACAGCTCACACCAACAGAGTTAAACCCAAACTGCATGGAACATGCCACAACTGATCAAATCATGGACACACAGATCAAGAACACTCACCAACAGAAGATCCAAATGTATCGGGTTGTCAAAGTTGGCCAACTCTTGCACCAAGGCAACTGGCTCACCAGGGTCCATGTTCAGCAGAAGTTTCCCTATCTCATGGAGGCACTCAACGCAGTGGGGACCATTCCCTCCTAAGGAGGGAGGACTAATCCATATGGAGGTGGCCACTTGCCTATTCCACTCAGACCCCCACTATTGTTTTTTCTTCAGTGTCCTTAATTGTAGCCCAACTTACTATTTTTGTCAGTTTTTGGGTCTTAAACTTCCAGAGCCGTCTTAAGGGACTAAAAGATGTTTTAATGGAAAACATAGAGACAAAAAAAGTCCCAAACCGGTTGACCACTTTATTTTTAGCCTCCTCTTCGAGATCTTCAAAACGAGGTTTTATGATAGCCAAAGTTACGACCCCATGAAGTTTATGTACCAATTTACCCAAACGGTGCCCAAAGTTTTGGCGCTTCATCTCTTAGGGTTATGTTTTTGGATGTTTAGGGTCTTCCATCATTTCTCAATAATAAATAGGCCTTTGATACTCATTGTAACATAGTTCAGAGGCATGTAACCACCACATCTCTTCTCAGAGATAAGCTACTATCGTCCAAGCTAGTTTAATTTTTATTTATGTATGTAAGCATATTTCAGTTCTTTGATATTAATGAAATGAAGTTTTATTTTTGTTGCATCTCTATGTATATGGGTATTTTTGTATTTTTTTGTGTTCCTACATAAGTCTGGATCATCTATTGTTACAACATCTTTTGTTACAAAATCTATTGCTACAACATCTGCTTCTCAATCTGTTGTTACCTATGTTTGTGCTGCTCAATTTGTTTACTTGATACCCTGAGTGTTGGTGTAATGTTGGGTGGCAGAAACACCTCTTTAGTTACCCACTTTCAAGATTTTAAAATTAAGATGAAATGCTTACTGTTACAACATCTTCTTCTCAAACCATTGTTACCTATGTTTGTGGGTCTCAATTCATTTTCTTAATCCCCCAAGTGCTAGTGTAGTGTTGGGTGGTAGAAATGCCTCTTTGGTTGCCCACTTTCAAGCTTGCACAAGCAAGATGAATTGGCTTTCTACCCCCTTAATTTTCTCCTTAAGGTGCTACATCTCCTTCAAGGACACAAATTCAGTTTCTTTCATAACATTTGATCCATGAATAGTAGGCCTATGGCTTGTTTATCTCATCAACATGGATCACTATGAAAATAAATATAAAATAAAACAATGATGTCTCTAGAATTAAATGATTGTTTCCAATGCAATGCATTAATCGGATGTCAATGGAATTCATTTATAGAGCCCAAAATTTGCCAATTCAAGTTCAAGGATCATTTGTTAGTCCAAGTGAGTTAAAGGATCCTACCCATGATGCATTGTTGTAATTAGTGTAACTAATTTTGAACCTTCAACTTGTATACAATTTACCAAAAGAAACATTTGTTTGGATCAATGCTCTTGATAGAAAAAGAGCATAATCGGCTATGTTTGCATTAGGTTTCAAGCCTAATTCCAAATCAATTCCAACACCATTCTAATTCATCAATAAGAGACTATTTCATAAGGAAGTTTGATTTATTTAGTTTAAAATTGATGAAACATCTACAATACATGGGTTCACTAGTGAATAGAGCTGCATCATGCCTAATCTGTGAAGTCGCCAATACCAATTCTTAGATTCACGAGATTGTATTGATTTTGAATTTGACCCCTAATTACTAGCCCTAACCAACCCTACCTTGAATATGTTCTCAAACTATTAGACAAGCACAAGTAATTTGCAACAATCAGCTATATGGAAAGTGTTTACCCTATAGAAGTTGCAATGGAAAATCATCTTATAGTTTTAGTGTAGACCTATAGCATCCCTTTAGGACATTCCTAGATCACCTCTAAGTCACCTTCCTTGCCTTTATTATTATTCTAAATTCAAGTTCTTTCTTCCTCCCACAATTTGTTGACTTGTTTTGACCTCTAATCTTAAGCCTAGGGTGGCATGATCCCTCTATCTCTTGGTTATTCTACAAGTGATCTTCAAACACAACCATTTCTCCAGGAAGTGACATATACAAAGGGAAGATCCCTTTCACCACTCCTGCTATTGGAGAGTCAACGTTACCAATTGCAATTGCACTTGTGGCATTCTTGTTGATCCTTCTACTCCATTTGGAGTTGACTCTAGTCTCATTCCTCATAACCATTTCATCTTCAACACCTTTACTACATCTAGCTACTCAAAATTTAAAGGAAACATTTACCATCCCTTCACTTGAGTGTGGAAATGCAATGTATATATAGCACAAAATTTCACAAAATCTTGGATCAAAGGGTCCTTATATCTCCCTTTCCTTTATGTTTTGTGTGTGTGTGTGTGTGTGTGTATTGGATTTTTTTTTGTGAAAGGCAATGATAAAATAGCTACAACATCATTTTTTAAGAAATACTTCTTCAAATTGCTAAAAAGTGGTGATACTACCAGGTTCAAGGTATCTGCATGGGTGTTACAACATTTTCAACAGATTTAACATTGACATCTTTTATGGCATCTATTATTACAATATCCACTCTAATGCTCATTGTTTCAATAATTTCAATAGTAGCAGTTGTTATAGCATTAGTTTTTACAATAGTTTCATAATTTTCAACAATAATGGGTGTTATAGCATCAGTTGTTATAGCAGTTTTAGCATTTTCAATAGTAATGGGTGTTACAGCATTAGTTGTTACAACATTTTCAACAAATTTAACATTAACAACTTGTCATTGTGATCAAGTCCCTCCAAAATTTTGCCTACACTTGAATTTTGGACCCTACTGGGGATTTTACAATATGTCATTCTATGGTCGCCAATGATAATTTTATGTTTTTGAAAGCGTTCAAGTCTTCTTCCTAGCTTCAAATTGTTAAGTCACTTGCACTCACATGCATAGTATTTAATGATCTCATGTGAATACCTCCTTTATGCAAGATTCAACAGGCATAACACCATCCACCAGGACAGTTCCTATGTGATTTTAAACTCATGTCAACATTCAATGTGTGCTTTTATTAACATTCCCCCCTCACTTTGTTGTGTTTTTACTTCTATTTTGGTGGGTTTCCTCAACTGTCACTTTTGCGCACTTTCTCCTTCACAAGTATCACTTTCACATTCATTGTTGTCACTTTTGCTTGTTTTCACTCTCATAATTGGTGTTTTCATGTTATCTTCTCTCTGGCATGTGTCGCTTTCAAGGTCGTTTGTATTTTGCAAGTGTCATCTTATGTTCTCCTCATATCACATGTGTTTCTTTTGTGCTTTTCATTCTTGCACATGTCACAACTTTGTACATCACCAAATTTAGTTCTAGAACACTCTTCTACATTATATGGCCTTATATATCATTATAATAGGCACTATACACATTCTTCTAGCTTAGATCACGTTTTGTTCACAGTTGTCAGAGTCGTCATAGCTTTGGTTCTAAGTGTCATAATGCATCGTTTCAACTTTCACACTTAGAAATAAGTGTCTCTTTATTGTCTTTTCAAGGTTTGATTGTTATACATGAGTCCTGTGTATTCTTTAGGCTTTTATTGGTGGTTTCATGTGTGTGATATAAGATTGAATCATGTATGGATGCATTTCCCTCTTTTACTATGTCGATCCCACACTTACACATTTCAGAGCCCTTCTTGGTCCTTTAGCCCAATGCAAGTTGTGAAGCCTTTTTCCCTCTTATCAAGTGTAGATCTCAACCTATCCATATGGCCTCAACGATGAAATTATACTCCCAAATGTTGGTGCAATAATTCCCTCTTAATATTATCCCAAATATGTAGCACATTATAATCCTCCCAGGGGCAGTCACTTCCCTTCTTGGTCATACTAACTCACTTCACTGATTTTTGGTCACCCTTTCCTTGCATGAAACTTAGAGAATTCCTAGCTATTAGAATGGACCTATTTCATCCTTTTTCATAGGAAAAACATGCAATGTAAAGATCCTCCTATCCTCCAAGTGCAGTGAAAACCCTCCTAGGCTAACTGGCTTTATCCCTATCGCCTGCCTCTAGAAAAGCGCACTCCAAATGGTCAAGCACCCACGTTTGGGTCAAGATATGCTAGCCTAGGATGAAAAGCACACTAAAACTCAATAGTGACCCCTTGTTGAAGAAAAGTTTTCCCTCTCTCAAGCCTCCTCTTCCTTTAAGAGAATGGCGCACTCCCGAAGTTTGAAGCTTCACCCTTCCCCCTTTCCCAGTGTGCTTTGTGCTCAAGCCTAGCCTAATTATTCCTCTAAAGTGCATGGCATAGTAAAAAAGGTTTAAGTAATCCTTCTCCTACCTTTGACCAGTCAAATTGGGCCCTCATTGGAGGCTTCTTTCCCTTTGAGTGCATAGCGCAGTCCTTAAGGTTGAACCTTTCACCTTCCCTCCTTCTCAATGCGCTCATGTGCCATAAGTATTTATTTGACCCTTCCTTTGAGTGCATGGCACAGTAGGGAAGGCTGAAGGATGCCTCAAATGGAATTATGACAAATGTGTTGTCCTTGATGGCAACCTACTAATAAATATGTCAACATGATGGAAACAAGATGAGTATTCATGCCAATACAGATTGAATATCAGTTCAGAAATAGAGGAATGATAAAGATAAAGTTTGAAGAAGTATACACGGGTTCTATGAATCAAAGCACATACATACGTGAATATGGTAAACCAAAGTCATGTACAGTTTCCGCACCATGGTATTCTTAATACCATGGGTCTTTACCATGGTATTGGTCCATAGTAATGAGCACGACAATGGATATTTGATATCATCAAATAATACCATCACCATAACTACGGAAGTGAACTAAGGTATTGGCTAAGGCCTAAGCAATATAAGGAGATGGGTAGTAAAGTGCTAAGTGTGCATGATTTGGTTTATTAATGAATTGTTTGATCTGAAATAAGTGTGCACCCAAGAGTGTGATGATGGATCAAATCTTATAGATCTGAAATTAATACACATTGAATACTCTGCTTATGGGTTGATAGATTATGGATGATGATGTAATGATGTGTGTCTTTGACAATGTGTGCCAATATTTTGGTTTTATTGATGATCTATTGTGAATTGAAGGTATTATTCAGTAGTTACAAATATATACGCAGTATTTCTTTAGAAAGTTCGCATATATATTCAGATCAGCTTTTCAGTAGTCGTGTATCGACTCTGCAATAAGGAAAGATCTGTATGCATGTATGCTTGTTGAAAGACGCGTACATACACGGAATTGTCTTATAAGGGATGTGTACATATGATAGGGTTTTGTTGTACATGATGTCTTATTAGTATTGTTGTGTTTGTTGTTATATGTTGTTGAAGTCTTCCATGATGATTTGTGTTTGACAGTGCTGATTAAGGTTGAACTGATTATGTTATGAAATGTTGAATAGTAATGATCATGCTATGATATGATCTGGATTTGGCTCAGAGATATGTGGCATGGTCAGTATTTGTTTCAATGATTGATTTTAGTCTTGCAATGATTCAGTTTTAGGGTTCAGTGTTTTGATATCTGTACGCAGGTTATCTCAAGAGAAAGCACATATATACGCAGGTATGCCTCATAATAATAGCGTATATATTCTAACATACGGTTGACCAAAGTTTTCAGTGACAGGATATGGTTTATGTGATGAACAATAGGTAGTCTGAAATTTTGATGAAGATTATATAGTGAATTGAAATGATCTAGTTGCTTTGGTTGTTTGAGATTCGGTATTTGGTTTATTCAATGATTTTGTGATTAATATGGTTCAATGCCTTGATACAAGTGTTGGCTGCAATATTATTGTCTCATATTTGGAATGGATCCAGTTTGAAATAGTCTAAAAAGTGTTCCACAAAGAATAGAGGATAAGGGGGTTGCAGCTCCCTTCTAGTAGAAGCTGGAAAATGAGAGTAGGTTGTAGCTTTCTGCTGGTGGGTGCCTATGCACTTGTATGAGTCTATGCCAGTACATTTATTGTAATAAATTTCTCTCTATAATTAAATAAGAAGATAGAAACGATAGGAGTTGTGGTCTTTTCCCACATTTAGTTTCCACCTAAAAATCCTAGTGTTCATGTGTTTCTTGTGTGTGATGATTATTTTGTTGTTACTGCACACTATTACTATTTAATTAATGTTTAATGAAGTATTGATATATTGGCTCAAGTTAAACATATGATGAATTAATTGAAATAGTTAGTGAAATGGATATATGCTACTTGTCCTCATCACAATCACGTACATATGAAGGTTTATTTCATAATAGTCACGTACAAAAATCTGAATAAGAAAAGAAGTTTAAGTAGTTTAAAATATTGATTCAACCACCCCCCTCCCCCCACCTCCCTCTTAGTATTTTTATAACAATTGGAATCATAGAAGTTCCTTCATAAGAAGCTTGATTACTTGAAGGAAGATTCATCAAGATGAGAAACCAAGAAGGACCAGCATCTATTAGGCCACCATTGTTCAATGGATCCAATCTGGTTTTCTAGAAAGTCGGAACTAGAACTTACATACAGCCACTTGGAGCATATGTTTGGGGAATCATTGAAGGAGGCTATCAATATCCATCATTTATTTCCACAGATGAAGTAGAAAAGAAAAAATATGATACCAAGGCAAAGGTTTTCAATGCTCTGTTAGGAAGCTTGACATAATCATAATTTGTCAAAGTTATGCAGATGAATACTTCAAATGTTATATGGTACAAGATCATCCAAAGTTATGAAGGTGACACCAAGGAAAAAAGTGCCAAACTTCAAACTCTTAGAATTCAATATGAAACTCTTAAAATTCATAATGATGAAAATATTGCAAGTTTCTTTCTTAGGGTAGATGAGATCATGAATTTTATGAGTAATATTGGTGACAAAATAAAAGAATCATCACTGGTTGAGAAAATCTTATGATCTCTAGCCCCAGAATGTGAATTGAAAGTCTGTGCCATTAAAGAAATTTATGATTTGAAAATTCTTACTATTGAACAAATTCATGGTATTTTAATAGCCTATAAAATGAGAAAGGGGGTCACTCAGATATCATAGAAGTTGCATTCATAGCTACTTCTAAAGGAAAGGAAAAGGAGGAGCTCAAGGAATCGGGTCATGTTAAGATATGGTATGTTCTATGGATATAGCAGTTTACTTATCTTTCTTATTATTATACATAGATTAGAAATCACATGTAGATAAAGTAAAGTGCAGATAGAACATTAAACGATCAATAGAAAACAAGCCAAGACAAGAGACACAAGATGTGGCGGCTAGCCAAGGACAAACCCCAATGTGGGGAAACCCTTTGATCAAATCTTCCTTTATCTTCAATAATTCAATAGAGAGAAATAGTACATAAATCCGATTTACATCAACAGCATCAAACCCTAAATCAGCCAAACTAGGGCAGACAATATCTTGCAAACCGACCTTCGAATCGGCTTGATTCCACCACCAAAAAATGTGGCCTTCAGAGGAGATCTAGATGGACCTATAGCATTGGTCAAACTTTGGTTCTACAATTGCAGCCCTATATTCTGCACCTTCCCTCCACACATGTGAGAGAAGAGTCTCTTTCTTCACAGTAGGAGAAGAGCCTCTTTTCTACGTAGGAGAGAGAGAGAGATGTGATGAGTGAGTGAGTCCAAATGAGGAAAAGACCTCCTGTATTTATACACAACTGTTGATGATTGAATAGATGCGACTGTTGGGCTTCCGAGCCTACATGAGTTGCTGGTCGGCTTGATAATTATTCCATAATCAAAATAAATTCATATCTCCATAAATACTTATCGGAATCGGATGATCTTTAGATCAATCCTACACCTCTCAATGAGAGGAATCTAATAAAAATATTATTAGCCATGAATAATATGACCCACATGGAGTATGGCCCTAGTTTCCAATTTTAACACTCCCTCTCAACTAGGGATAACTCCATCTGCATTTTGTCTGTCGGTCGCTACTATTCATCCATAAAATGCACTTCCCTGTACAGCTTGACCCCTGCTCTGCTATACTCTATCCTGCCTGTTTTGCTCTGTTCTATTCTGCCATGTTCTGATTTGCTCTGCTATGCTCTGTTCTGGTCTGCTCTGCTTTGTCTGAATTATGAAGAGGAAGAAATGATCGAGGATGTATCATACTGACTCAAAGTTAGTCTCAGAGTATGTACCACTAGTCCTAGACTAGTCTCAACTGACCTGAAGTTAGCGTCATAGTCGGTACAACTCCTACCACTGGTCCTAGACCAGTATCATCCTCCACTAACTCAAAGTCAGTCTCAGAGTGCATACCACTGGTCCCAGACCAGTCTCAACCGACCCGAAGTCAGTGTCATAGTATGTACCACTCCTACCACTGGTCCCAACCCAATCCTTCACTGACCTAAAGTCAGTCTCAGAGTATGTACCACTGGTCCCAAACCAGTCTCAACCGAACCAAAGTCAATGTCATAGTGGGTACAACTCCTACCACTGGTCCCAAACCAGTATCATTGATTCCAGATCAATGAAGGTCATCTTAGCATAGGGAGTACGATAGATATAGCGATGCGTCCATCGGTACTACTATGGTCCCTATCCTCATTTCCCTACTCATTGATCAAATGAGAGGTACTTCCCATGAGTCCCAGACTACATGGGTAGGATGCCTCGACAGGAGAACTAATCAATCATGTCCTCGCAGGAGAACTAATCATCCTGCTACACAATTGTCATGGAGAACACATCATCCAGACCTCACAAAAGAACTAATCATCCTGCTACATAGTCGCCACGGGGTGTTATAGGGAAAGTTTTGATTCTTTTACCCTATGGTCATATGTTGCTCCAAGAAATACCCTGAACCCCTCCCCCAGAGCTACAAGAGCTCTATACATCATACTGGACCCTCATCAGAGGGTTTCTGAATGACACCAAGTCATTCTCAGAAAGTCAAAAATTTGTCCTTTCCTAGGAGCTTTATCAGAATGTCGATGACCTGTTCATCTATACCGATATGTTGGAGCCTTATAGCTCCCCTTTGCACCATATCTCGAATATAGTGGTGCCTTATATCTATATGCTTGGAGTGATCATGAAATATGGGATTCTCTGATAAACGAATCCCACTCTGGTTGTCACATAGGATCATGGTGGTATCCAGTGTAAATCCAAACAGCTCACTGAAGAGCTTCCGCAACCATACTGCCTCATAAGAGGCCATGCTAGCAGCAATATACTCTACCTCGATGGTGCTCAAAGCCACCAACTTCTGCTTCTTGCTCATCCAGGATATCGAAGCAGATCCCAAGGAGAAATAGCACCTAGAAGTGCTCTTACAATCCACCACACTGCCTGCCCAATCAACATCTGTGTATCCAAGTATTCTCACATTTCCGGCAGTGTATCTTAGCCCATATGTAATTGTGCCACAAAGATATATTAACATATTCCTAGCACCAATCCAATGTATGTGATGAGGTTCAACCATATGTTGACTTAATGTGTTGACTGCAAAGCATATATCTGGATGGGAGTTCACTAAGAACATTAATGTTCTGACGAGTTGCCAATACTCAGTAGCATTTCGTAAAAAAGGTCCAACAGCACTACTACTTAACTTTTTGAAGTCAAGCTCCATCAGGGTAGTTACAGGCTTGCAGTCTACCATATTGAATCTTTCTAATATCTTCACCACATATTTTCCTTGAGATAGGAAAATTTCCCTTAGCTTCTACCAGACTTCAAGTCCTATGAAATAGTGCATCAGTCCTAGGTCCTTCATTTCAAATTCAGAAGCCAACTCCCTCTTACATTTGTGAATGAGAGGGTTTGCACCTGTTAGGAAGAGGTCATCCACATACAGCACCAGTATGAGAGGTTTTTCATCTTCAACCTTGAAGTAGAGGTTAGGGTTGGCTTCACTCCTAATGAATCCCAGCTTCATCAAGTAGATATCGATCCTCTCATACCATGCTTGGGGTGCTTACTTCAGCCCATAGAGAGCCTTCTTCAACCTGCATACATGAGATTTTCGATCATAAATCTCAAATCCTTTGTGTTACTCCATGTAGACCTATTCTTTTATAAAACCATGCAAGAATGTGATCTTGACATCCATATGATGTAGCTTCCATCCTTGTGAAGCCGCAAGGGATATGATCGAGCGGATGGTGGTATATCTAGCAACAGGTGCAAATATCTCGTCATAGTCTATACCTTCCTTCCGGGGGAAGCCACGAGTGACAAAATGAGCCTTATATTTTTCCATTCTTCCATCTGTTGCATGCTTTATCTTGTAAAGCCATTTAGAAGTGATAATTGTCTTATCCTGGGGTCCAGGAACTACTTCCCAGACACTATTCTTCATAATAGACTCATATTCTTTGGTCATAACATCCTTCCATACTTTATGCTTGACGGAATCTGAGAATGATGAAGGCTCATTTTGTATGATCATGCTCATGATGGTCAGGTATCCCTGATACATGTTGGGTTTCTTACTTTCATGGAAGGTTCCTCAAGGTGCAGTGTGTCCTTCAACATCATCGAGTAGCCCCCTAAGCTAAGAGGGCCTCTTTCTAGAAGAGGAAGGCTCAGGTGGATCAATAGGATCCATGGGTTCTTCCACATCAGGCATTGTTTCATCATCCTTTTCTTTCGATTCCGTGGTGTCGGCTTCTTGAGAGCTCCTCAAAGTCGGAAGATTATCCACCTTGCTGAGGGCCATATCTTTGTCAAAGGTGACATCATGACTAATCACGACTTCCCTTTGACCGGCAACATAGATTCTATAGCCATTAGTACTTTCATCATAGCCCATGAAGATTCATTTCTTTCCAAATGCACCCAATTTGTTCCTTTTCTCTTTCGGCACATGAAAATATATAGGGCTTCCAAAAATTCTAAAATGAGATACGTCAGGTTTCTTACCGGTGAACATTCCTTCAGGAGTCTTGTAACCCAATGCTTGATGAGGGAATCGGTTTTGTACATATATGGTGGTGTTTGCAGCTTCGGCCAATGGAAACTTCAAAAGTCTTTGATCATGGAGCATGGCATGGACAACTTCCACAATCGTACGGTTCTTCCTTTCTGCCACACCATTCTCTTCAGGAGTATATGGTGTGGTAGTCTCCCTCTTGATGCCAGCCTCTTTACAAAAGTCATGAAACTCATTAGATTCATATTCAGTCCCATTATCAGTCCTTAAGATCTTGATATTCTTTTTGGTTTGATTCTCGATCAAGGCTTTGAACTGTCGAAACCAAGAGAACACTTCATCCTTCTTCTTCAAGAAGTATATCCAAGTCTTTCGAGAATAGTCATTTGTAAAAGTAAGGTAATATAAATATCCTCCCAAGGATTTCACAGGCATCATACCAAATATGACTGAGTGAACCAGTTGTAATATATCGGAGGTCTTGCTTTGTCTTGAGGGGAATGCTCCCCTTTTGAGCTTTCCTTTGGCACATCCCAGACATACACCTTCTTTCTCTACTTAGAATTCGAGCATCCTTGTTACGATTTGTCTTACATCTGGTCGAGCTTTATAATGAAGGTGGGCAAACCTCCAATGCCAAAGTTCGAACTGAAGAGATGTGTCACAAGACATGACACCTGGCGGACTTCCACCGACCTGATATAATGAATCAACTTGAAACCCAAGAGTGAAGGCATCTTTAACATTATTTTTCCATATACGTACCTTGCCATCGCTGAAGGTCACCTTGTAGCCTTTGTATTCCATTTCTAAGATGGACACCAGGTTATTTTTGAGCTCATGTACATATAATGCATCTTGTAAGTGGATCGTATTACCTTGATTCAATTTAAGAGAGACATTGGCTACACCTTTCATGGGATATTTCATATTATCTCCAAGGAAAATTTCTAGGTTAGTTTCTTTCTCTATCAGATTATGGAGAACTTCTTTGTAACCAGTGAAGTGCCTTGAGGCACCACTATCAATGAGCCAAATTCCCATTGATTCCGAAGGAGCAAAGGTAGATAGAGCAGTTGGTAGATAATATTCATCCTGCTTATTTTCAACAGTGTTGGATTCATACCTGGGATTTCTAGCTTTCTTGAATGGTTGTCCTCTTCCTTGATTTCTAGCACTCCTTTTACCTTTGTTATTAAACTTTCCATTCATTCGATAGCCATGAGAGGGATTTTGATCATCGTCCTGGTGTGAGTCCTTTCTATCAGGGCACTCCCTTCCATAGTGACGTGCTTTATCACAAATGTAACATCGTCCCTTTCTTCCACCCATAGGTCCAGCCTTTATTTTTTATTTAGTTATCCAGGAATTTTTCCTTTTCTTAGCATGAGAAGAAAAAGTGACAGGAGGACCTTTAGGCATGGGCATTTCTTGCTTTACAACCCTTGTTTCTTCTTGAATGCATCTAGCCCTTAATTCCTCGAAACTAGGAATTGCATTATTGTTCAGAAGAGTAGTCCTGAACACGTACCATTCAGATGATAATCCTCCAAGGGTCGTGAGTTCCATTTCCCTATCAGTAATAGTCTCCCCAATAGATAGGAGATTGTTCCTGATCTTGATGATTCTTAAGAAGTATGCTTGCATACTCTCATCTTTTCCCTTCTTAATTTCCTTCAGCTTATTTCTAAGAACAAAACTTGATTTGCATCATTAACTTTAAATAAACTCACCAGTCTATCATAGATTTCCTTGGAGGTGTTCAGGCCAGAGATGTAGGCCACCAAGCGCTTGTCGATAGAGTCCCGGATGATCTTCTTTGTTTTGACTTCGCCGGTTTTCCATTTGTTCCTGGTAGCAGTGGGTGCATTTGATGGAGGCTCAACAATATTGCCTCTCACATGGTCCAACACTCTTTGATCTTCTAAGGTTAGATCGATAGACATCTTCCATCCATGATAGTCAGCTTTCTCACGGAGCTTGTCTTCAGCAAGGAAGAGTGTTGAGGACCCCATCGCTCTTTTAGGATATCCTTGCCAATCTTCTCTTCAGTGATTGCTCTTGCTCTTTCTCAAGCTTTGTCTTCACCTCAACTATGATACCATGTTAAGATATGGTATGTTCTATGCTTATATCAGTTTAATTATATTTCTTATTATTATCCACAGATTAGCAATCACATGTACATAAAGTAAAGTGCAGATAGAACATTAAAAATCGACAGAAAACAAGCTAAGACAAGAGACACAAGATGTGGCGGCTAGCCAAGGACAAACCCCAATGTAGGGAAACCCTTTGATAAAATCTTCCTTTATCTTAAATAATTTAGCAGAGATAAATAGTACATAAATCTGATTTACATCAACAGCAGCAAACCCTAGATCAGCCAAACTAGGGCAGACAATATCTTGCAAACCGACCGTCAGATCGGCTTGATTCCACCACCAAAAAATGCGGCCTTCAGAGGAGATCCAAATGGACCTACAGCGCAGTTCTGAGGAGGGAGTCTTCTAGTCAACACTGGTCAAACTTTGGTTCTACAGTTGCAACCCTAAATTCTACACCTTCCTTCCACACCTGTGAGAGAAGAGTCTCTTTCTGCACAGTACAAGAAGAGCCTCTTTTCTGCGTAGGAGAGAGAGAGAGAGATGTGATGAGTGAGTGAGTCCAAATGAGGAAAATACCTCCTGTATTTATACACAATTGTTGATGATTGAATAGACGTGACTGTTGGGCTTCTGAGCCTACATGAGTTGTTGGTTGGCTTGATAATTATTCCATAATCAAAATAAATTCATATCTCCATAAATACTTATCGAAATCGGATGATCTTTAGATCAATCCTACACCTCTCAACAAGAGGAATCTAATAAAAATATTATTAGCCATGAATAAGATGACCCACATGGAGTTTGGCCCTAGTTGCCAATTTCAAACAAGTCATGTATCAGATGAAGAAGAGGCAAATTTCATAAAGAAACTCCAAGTAGGTACTGGCAGATTTAGGGGTAATATTTTCAAATTTTTTTCTTATGGAAGAGTTGGTCATCATGCTACTAAATGCCCTTATAGAGAAAACCATGAGAAAGGAAAGGATGCTACAAAAATGAAGGTTAAAAGAAGTTTTGAAAACAAGAGAAGGTTCTACACACACGAATATAGTGATGGTATTTCAAATGGAGAAGCAGGTGAGTCTGATCAAGAATATCAATTACTTATGGCATTTGAAGATAAAAATATTGATGAATATAATGATGTTTTTATGGATTTCCTAGACGAAAATGATAATCTCATAGAAGAAATAACTCAGCTTAAAATTTGTTTAGAAGAAGCTAAATTAGCAAAAGGTGCTCTAAAGAAACAAATCCTATAAAAGGAGAGGCATAATGAAAAGTTAGAACTAGAAGTCGCAAGTATACGGAAGGAACTTGAAAAATAAAAAAGTATAAACATTATATTTTCTAAAGGATATAAGACCTTAGAAGAAATCTTCAAAGTAAAACATTCTCCTATTATAAAAACAGGTCTTGGATACAATGGAGAATTATCAAAGACTGTAAAATCTTTTGAAATAGGTATAGGAAGCTATCTCAATGCAGTAAAAGGAAGTAGTCAACAAAATTCCAATTCTTAGCAAAGGAGTAAGGGATCAAATGTTTCTCAGGTGAATCACCCTTATCACAATCAAAGGTAAAGCTACACAAGAAGGTACCACACTCCCAGGAACTTTTACTTTTATGGCCAATGCTTCACTTGTCATAATTTTGGTCATAAGATTGCTCATTGTGTTTCTTATAAAACTATCATGACTAGAGAAGCAAGAAAACAGAATAATGAGATTGGGTTAAAGAAATACTCTTACAATACCTTCTCACCTCTTCAAGATGAATCTGAATGTTCCTTTTGCAATAACTTTGGGCATAGAGAAACTAAATGCAGAAGCAAAATATGATCTACTCTTCAGAATGAACAAAAAGCAACAACATTTAAGGTATGGAAAAAGAAAACCATAGAATCTGAGAATTGTGGTTTAGCTTTATATGCAGGAGATCAAGAATATATGTGGTACATTGACAGTGGATGTTCAAAATAGATGACAGGTGATAACAAAAATTTTATGTCCTTTAATGAAATAAGGAAAGAAAAGAATGTAATATTTGGAACTAATTCACCTATTGCTATCAAAGGAAACGGAATTGTTTTGTTGAAAGAAAAGGTTAAAACTAGAAATGTTTTGTTTGCTGATGGATTAAAACATAGCTTATTGAGTGTTAGTCAGATGTGCGATCAAGGGCATGAGGTGGTTTTCAGATCAAAGAATTATGTGGTACGAAATCTCAATACAGGTAAAATCATAATAAAGGGAACAAGAACTCCAAGTAATGTCTATGTCTTGGAAGGCAATTTAGAACATTGAAAGAGTGTGGAATGACCCGTTAAAGAGTTTTGATAACCCAACATTTCATACTACAAAGTGAGTCCATCATCAGGGGAACGCTTCTTATCTTGATAAGATATCATATAAAAGAGCTAATGATTTATATGTCTTTAGGTGAATAATCTTTTTGTGAAGCTTAGTCGGCTTAAATATTAATATGTCAATTTTGTTAATTAATTAACACTGTAAACATGTGTAGTTATTATTAATAATGATTTTTTTATTTTTTTAATGAATGTACTTAATTTTAATTATCATAAAAAGTATGTTATAATAATAAGGATTAATTAATAATTTAGGAATTTTTTATTTTATTTTTTTATTTTTATTTTTTTAATGAATGTACTTAATTGTAATTATCATACAAAGTATGTTGTAATGAATTAATGATGATTGTCTTTTTTTTTTAATCTAATGATTTAAGTTAGCTTGTATAGTTTTAATGAGAGATGATGTAGTGATGCAGGAGCATATAACTCAGCGATTTCATTATGTTCGAGTTAACCTAAGGGGTCTTGTGTTTTCAAGGAATTTGGATTCCTATGTATGTGATTTATTAATGTTTTGAGTGATTAGAATAGGAATTAATTAGATACTGTGAGGATATTTGTAAATGCTCTTGAATGTAGGAGAACATGAGTGATGATGAGTGATGACAAGAGAGTTGGAAATCAATTATAAGTCTTAGACTAGAAAGTGGTGTCATGATTCGTGGAACTAGAGGAGGATTCTTAGGGATTACTAGAGTTAAAAGTGGACTTAGAGGATATTCAAGATTTAGTTCAGTAAATTAAGGATCTGAACCAGAATTAGTTAAACAAAACCTTTTGTACAAATGTAAGCCTAAAAGGCGTAGTAGTGAGGTAGAGAGTCAGTTAGTCAGTCAAGAGTTAGAGAGTTAGTCATTTAGGCCTACGAGTAAGAAAGGAAAGGCCACTGATTTTAAAAATCTTGTCGAGGAAAAAATTCTTGCGTAAATGGTTTTTTATTAATACAGATAACTCGATTCTGATTTTGTGTGATGTGTATTTGAATTATAAGTTGTGTGTGAATTTGAGTAATTCTGCGTAACGTAGGTTGCAGGTGTGCAAAATCAGAGAAGAAGTGTAGAGAGTGTTGGATACCTATACCAATAGGTTTCATATTTCATGATTGGCAAATATAAGTGCCAAATATGCTCCATTTTTGCTGCCACAAAGGTTCCATATTTTCAAGAAAAGAGAAGGTGTATATAGGCCTGCATATTCACAAAAGTTTATGGATGACCCAACAGTTTAATCTGAATCATGCCATGTTTTCAATTTATGTTGTAGAATAGAGAAAGAAGTTTGTCCAAACTGTTTAATCTTGGCAGATCAGTAGCTAGGTAGAGAAACTAAGGTTCCCAACTGCTTAATCTGGGGCCTTGGAAGGAATAA
>APFE031520061.1:231385-245246 GCA_000404065.3 Pinus taeda | reverse complement strand
AGAGGCTGATGAGACCTTAGGGACAATTTTGAAACATCAGCTGCCTCCTCCAGACACATGGCAAGAATTAATGGGGTTACTTTTGAACCAAAGTTGAGAAATCAAATCTTTTTCTTCGGCAAAAGGTTTATATTACATATACAGGTGGGCAAAAGCCACATCAGCAGGTATGAAGACGCTGAGCCAACTCAGCATAGGTACTCGACCGCAGCAACAACATCAGCAAGCATAGGTGGCAGGGCCAAGAAGACACAAAAAGTAACAGCTGCACAGCACATCATTCAACAGTTATGACAAAGCCGCTCAACCGACTCCGCAATGCCCAAAGGTCAAAAATTATTCCGACGGGACTTAAAAGCTTTTAAGACTCATTTATGTTTGTAATTACTTCTCATCTATAAACCATGTACGAGTGTAAGAAGATATTTTCCTCTCAGATGACTCAATGCCTGAGATATTTTTGTATGAAACTTCTATATATTCCCCCTCGCATTTGTTAGTAGGGGTTGGACTCCGGATGTAAGAAATCTCTTGATTATCTCTTCTGTTACTCTTATATTGTAAATTCTTCAGAGCAGCTAATACAAAGACGGATGGGATTTCTTCAAGCATTGACTCTCTTGATCTCTTAATGGTGTATGGCTTGAAGTTGCAGGATTCCTGTGTATTCCATGGCTCAATAAGTTTTCTCAATACTCTCTGTTATATATAAGTTTGTTATATTTTCAGATGTCTTTCATGTTCTCCATGTATTCAAATCTAAATGGCCAGGAAAAAGAATAGTCCCAGGATTTAATCTTTGATTACCCTGAACTCAATCCTAGCCGTTTTACATGTTTTCCTCAGTTAAAGTATCTAAAGAGTAATTCTTCAGTGCTACCTTTGATACTACATCATCATAGTGTTCTGTTATTTCAGGAATTCAAGTGATTGCTCCTAAATAATAGACCTCCTTCATGTTACTCAGCTTAGTAAGGAACCCTTGATTGCTCTTTACTGGTTGTTTTCCATCTTCACTCTCAAAATCTACAATTTGTTTCATGAAATACATACAGGCCCTGTAGTTACAGCTGCACTTAAGTCAAGATCTCAAGGAAACGACAGCCAAAGGCCCCATTGCCCAATGGATTAGTTTCACCTGCAGACAGACTCTAAAAACTATCAGAAGCATCCTCCCAACCAAACACTAAAAAACAATCAAGCATTCACTCCATAACTAGCCTAAAACTTCATTAAAACAACGTCAAACCTTACAGAGAGAGCCCTCTCTGACTACAGCTGGGCTAGAAGCTGTAGTCCAAAGATTGGTTAGTGGTTACCCCGGCCGTATTCCCTAAGGAGTCATAGGGAACAACCTGGGTGTTAACAGAGAGGAGCGTTATGGTTTTACACACAGACAGTATTAGAGAAAGCCTTTAATGTTACAGCGTAGGTGAAGGAAGCACAAAGGTGCGAGCGAAGATCGAGACCAGAACAAGTGAAGATCATGAGGCAAAGACAAATACACAAACAGAAAGCCAAATGGGCAATTACACATTAAGAACCAAAAGAACATAACAGTGTTCAGGAACCATTGGATTTATCGGATCAACGAACGAGATTATGTGCGATAGACAGATTAGATTAAGTCGTGCGAAATAAAGTCAAGAAGATGAATGGCAGAGATTAACACCATGTGTTAGTAGAAGTACAGAGTGGTATTCACAAGGGGCAAGCAATTTCTCATGCGCCCTAAAGGTGGTAAGCGGTCTTTCAAAATTTCATGTGATTACCTTTAACGGCTGACACGTAGCAAACGATGGAGAGAGAAAACCACTTTTCTCACGTGCTTCCAATCTAATATTGGTCATGCAAATATCTGCGTGAGATTGCGTGATAATCATTCGATTAAGTGGGATTGATCAAGGTGGAGATCAGCCAAGTTGGTTAGCAATCGGGTGACGCGACAACCATTGGATTGGGTAGAGCAGATCAATGGTAGAGATCGCCCAAGTTAGTTGATGATCGGGTGACGCGATAACTGTCAGATCAAGGAATGAGATCAACGGCAGAGATTTAATGCACTAAGGAGAGCATCGATGTATGTGCAAAGGTTTGTGGAATGGAGGAAAGGTTAAGTTTTAAGCGTGGTTATGAAATATTTATATTATATGGGAATTATAATAGAAATAAGCGGGATTAATGTATTATGCGTTAAGTTTGGGTTTTAACCAAATTCTAAAGACCATGGTATGGTTGACATGTGCGGTTAATAAAATCAATCAAAGGTTTGAGTTATAAGCATTACGAGAGGACTGAATATATTTCCGCTTAAAGACTTAAACTTTGATAAAGTGGGTTTCCATCATTAATATTGGTTTTTATCTTGGGACACACATAGTGTGACATGCAATCTTAATTTGCATACTATGGGTATATGCAGCTTAGGATACATCATATTGGGATAGTTGCAGGTTAGGCTGGCGTCATTTGGTATCAGAGCAGAACAAGGAAATTCTACGTGTAAGAATTCTTTGAGAAAACTTAGAACAAAGTCATGTTTTGAAGGTATGTATGCAGGCAAGAGGAGATCAGATTTTAAATCCGACAAACAGTAGGCACACAGAGATAAATTGTAGCAGAATTTGTAGATGCAAAGAAACAGATAACAATCCATTCAAAGTGCAGGTGAATGGTATAACAAGATCATGTAGAGGTCTTGAAGGTAGCGACATACGAAGGTGAGAATATTGCACCAACCTAGAGCAAGGAGTGCTCATATGGTTCCAGAGGAGAGAACCAGAGAGATGCCAAAAGACTAAGCTCAGAGGAGAGAATCTTCGTGAGGCATGTGTAGCAAGGAGACTTGTTACTGCAGAGGTTTTGTTGTAGCTCACAGAAAGATCATAAAGGCAATTCCACAGAGGATGTGGGTAGAATTGCTAAGGGATGAAGGAAGTTGGTAAGAGTTTCTGAGTGAAAGAAGAGGTGGCCAAAACCTAGTATTTCATTGCGATTGAAATATAAGAGGACAGTTGTGTTCTTAAAAGGTGCAGATGAGTTGAAGCCTAGAAGGAGCAGAGACAAGTGCTCAAAGAGGTTCGAGAGAATAGAGAACCAAGTGCTTGCCAAAAGACCAAGTGCAGAGGAAATCTTGGTGAGGTAAGTGGAAGCAGGGAGGACTTGTTGTTGCAGAGGCTTTAGTACAACTCATAGTAAGTGAGTGAAGAACTCATGAAGATAAAGAAGAAGATGACTATTGATATTCATAATAGAGGTAATAGAGGTTCTGAGGAAGACCACAGCAGAAGAAAAGTGAATAAGGAGGATGCCAAGGCAAATGGCAAGAGGATGAGTCAAGAGGAGCTTGACAAGCAGATTACAAAGTTAAAAGAACATCTCAATGTATTAAGGATGATACTAGAGGAAAACCAAAGACAAGCTTGGGTCTTGAGGAAAAAGGCAGTGAAGTGGTCTAAGTTACAGAAAAGGCTACAGCAGAGGAAAGTGAAGTGCCTGGTGGAAAAACTTAGAGAAGCTGAGTTGGAAATGGAAGTTTCCATTTGTGAGACAGAACAGGGTGAAGTTTTAGGAAAAGATGAACACTGGAGATCTGTGGAATACCTTATGAATTATTATGAGAATTCAAGACAACAAGGAGATGTGATGACTAAAGCATCAAGTGAGACCACAAGGTCTTATGTTTTTAAAACTAATCATTTACGTATGATTGCAGGTATTGCAGGAGAAAAACAACTTTGTGAAGATATCTTCAAGATGGATGAAGATCTTGAAGTAAAAGGTGACAAAGAAAATTTCTCAGAAGAGGAAGAATTTGGTTGGTTACAACAAGAAGATTCTATGGATGAGTTACTTAATGAGAGAAGACAGTCATTTAAAGCTATCATAGAGGTGGAAGATCAGGATCTTATTCTGATGAAGAACAATGGAATATTATCTTAGAGAGGTAATCTAATGAATTTTATTAATGTTATTGATGAAGAAAAAATGTAAGAGAATATTAATGCAGATGATGGGGCAAGGATAGCTCTTGAAAAAGGCTTACCAAGAGACAACAAGGAAAAATGTATTGAAGAAGAAGGACATCTACTGAAAGATGTTAAGAAAGAAGAAGAATATGCAAAAGATTTAGCAAGGGGAGAAAGGACATCTGATGATTGGTCAATAACAAAGGAAGGTATGGAAAGTTGTGTGAAATTTCCAAATTCTACTCCAATTGAAATTATTGAGTTATATAGAAAATTAGACTTTCAACGGAGGGAGATGGACAAGAAGAGGATGTATACTTAGGATAAATTACTAAAAAAAGGAAGACAAAGAAATTGTCATGAATGACAATCATAAGGAAAAGGGGATGGTAATAAAAGTTTACCAAATTGACATTACAGAAGGAGGAGTTCATTATTGTGAACCAGAATAGAGAGATATCATTGAAACAGATGACATGAAGGAGAGTTTAAATCAACATACTGATGTGTTGACAAAGGAATTGAAGGAAAACTCAAAGAAGCATACTGAGATGTTACCAAAGAAGGAAAAGGTAATGAGACCTTATATTTTTAATTCTAATAATGGTTTTATGATTACAGGATTTGATGAAAATGAGACAGACATGTTTCAAGTTGAAGAGTCATTTTAGAACTGAAGAAGACTAGAAGTTGCCAAGTTAGACATGCTGATGAGGAAAAAGAAAAGCATGAAGATACCATGCTTGAAGAAGTTAATCTGATTTTCAGAATCAATCAAGGAAACGAAGGACAATTATTGAGGGTTTTCAAGGAAGAGGAAAGAAAATATGCTAGAATTGATCAACAACATAGTGATTTATTTGAGGGGAATCAAGTACAAAGGAAATTGGAGCACAATTTACTTTTTGAAAGTAAATTTACAGATATTGAACAGAGGTTGTTTGGAAAGCAATAAGAGGATAAGGATGAAAGGGTGGTAGTAAGAATCCAACAACTTCGAAGAGAAGACAGCAAACAACAGTTTGAAGATGAGTGGACAGAGTACAACAACAAATGGCAAAGTAATTATCAGTCAAAAGATAAATTGGACATAGATATTGAAAGAATAATAAGATTGATGATGAAGGTGCCTCAGAAGAAAGCAGCAATAAGAAGACCAAGTAGCAACAAGAGAAAGACAACAACAAACTGTGAAAGCATAGCTAGTGGAGCAAAGAAACATAAAGTGTGGAAACCTGGAGAACAACAACAAACCACGACAACAACCAAAGAAAAATTACAGAACAAAGTGTGGGATCCAGGAAGACAAAGGTCAGAAGCACATGATCAGGAGATCATGATTATTTTAACCTTAGGAGTCTGATGCGGGAGGATACAGCTCAGCAATTTCATTATGTTCTAGTTAACTTAGGGGGGTCTTGTGTTTTCAAGGAAGTTGGATTCCTATGTATGTAATTATTAATTTTTTTTAGTGATTAGAATAGGAATTAATTAGATATTGTGAGGATATCTGTAAATTCTCTCAAATATAGGAGAACATGAGTGATGATGAGTGATGATGAGTGATGACGAGAGAGTTGGAAATCAATTATAAGTTTTAGACTAGAAAGTGGTGTCATGATTCGTGGAACTAGAGAGGATTCTTAGGGATTACTGGAGTTAAAAGTGGACTTAGAGGATATTCAGGATTTAGTTCAGCAGATTAAGGATCTAAATCAGAATTGGTTAAACAAAACCTTTTGTATAAATGTAAGCCTAAAAGGCATAGTAGTGAGGTAGAGAGTCAGTCAGTCAGTCAGGAGTTAGAGAGTCAAACATTTAGGCCTACGGGCAGGAAAGGAAAGGCCACTGATATTGAAAATCTGGCCAAGGAAGAAATTCCTGCATAAATGGTTATTTATTAATACAAATAACTCAACTCTGAGTTTGTGTGATGTGTATTTGAATTATAAGTTGTGTCTGAACTTGAGTAATTGTACGTAACATAGGTTGCAGATGTGCAAAATCAGAGAAGAAGTGCAGAGAGGAGTGTTATGGTTTTACACACAGATAGTATTGGAGAAAGCCTTTAATGTTACAGTGAAGGTGAAAGGAGCATAAAGGCACGAGCGGAGATTGAGATCAGGACAAGTGAAGATCGTGAGGTGAACACAAATACACAGGAAAAAATTCAAATGGGCGATTACACATTAAGAACCAAAAGAACGTAACAGTGTTCAGGAACCGTTGCATCCATCAAATCAACGGACGAGATTGTGTGCAATAGACGAATAAGATTAAGTCGTGCGAAATAAATTCAAGAAGATGAATGGCCAAGATTAACACCACATGTTAGTAGAAGGACAGAGTGGTATTCGCAAGGGGTTATTGACCCCCTCAATCATTGCTAGGTAGCAGATCCCCCACGTAATGGTTTTGGGGCTTAAAGCCCACAATTTTGGGTATTGGTATTGTAAAGGCTCTGCAAAGTGTGCGGAGCTTGAGTTGTAATGAGTCAAGTCAAAAGGTAGTCCGCCCTAAAATATTGTAATTTAATCTAGAATTTGTTGGCCTACCCATGGTCTGTGGACCATGGGAATGTATAAATAGAGCGAGGCTCTAAGTGTAGAAGGTAGCTTTTGTTGAGATCGGAAGTGTATGGGTTCTAAAAGTAATATTCAATCTAAGTCTGTAAGTCTGAGTTTCAGTAGTTTCTCGCACGCCATAAAGGTGGTAAGAAGTCTTTCAAAATTTCACGTGATTACCTTTAGCGGCTGACATGTAGCAAACGATGGAGAGAGAAAACCACTTTTCTCACGTGCTTCCAATCTAATATCGGTCATGCAAATATCTACACGAGATTGTGTGATAACCGTTGGATCAAGCGGGATTGATCAATGGTGGAGATCAGCCACGTTGGTTGCCGATCAGGTGACGCTACAGCCGTTCGATGGGGCGGAGTAGATCAATGGTAGAGATCATCCAGGTTAGTTGATGATCGGGTGACGCAATAACCATTAGATCGAGGAGCGAGATTGACGGCGGAGATTTAACACGCTAAGGAGAGCATCGATGTATTTGCAAAGGTTTGTGGAATGGTGGAAAGGTAAAGTTTTAAGCATGGTTATGAAATATTTATATTATATGGGAATTATAATAGAAATAAGCGGGATTAATGCATTATAGGTTAAGTTTGGGCTTTAACCAAAGTCTGAAGACCATGGTATGGTTGACTTGCACGGTTAATAAAATCAATCGAAGGGTTGAGTTATAAGGATTAAGAGAGAACCGAATATATTTCCGCTTAAAGACTTAAACTTTGATAAAGTGGGTTTCCACCATTGATATTGGTTTTTATCTTGGGGCACACATAGTGTGACATGCAATCTTAATTTTCATACTGTGGGTATATGCAGCTTAGGCTGCATCATATTGGGATAGTTGCAGCTTAGGCTGGTGTCATGTTGTAATTCACTATATATTTAGTATTTACAAGGTGAAATTTTTAATTGTGTTATTGTTAGTTTATTATAATTAAATGTTTATAAGGTGCATTAATATTTAAGATGTGACTGTAAAGGGAGTAAAATATTTTTAATTGTGTTAATGTTAATTTATTGTAATTTAATGTTTATAAGATGCGATAATATTTAGGATGTGATATAATTTAAATGTTGTGGGTATAATATATGTTTATTAATTATTAGATTATGTGTTTAGAAAGAAATCAATTTCTTTTTTATATAAATAATTATAATTTAATCTAATGAATTATTTATTTATGTGGCATATTGATGATTAGGTAATCATATGATAAAAGGTTTCTTTGTGTAAAAATTAGGAAACATAGAAAAAACAAATTATATTTTTTTCCTTATTAATTGTTATTAATCAATAATGTAATTTATGAATATTTGAATTAGAGAGGAAAAAAAAATTAATAGAAAAGGTGGAACTTATTAAATTTTGAAAGAGGTTGATATTAGAAAGGGTTAGTTGGATTGGTTTAATAAAGGCTTCCAGGTATTTCTTAATTTTAGGCCATCATATATGATCATGTTATTTTTTATTTTCTCAATTTCTATAGCTTCCTTAATTTTCCTTTTTAAGTGATGGTTTTCTTTTATTATTAGTTTGGCTTCTTCAATACAAATGTGGTGAGAGGAGGAACAAGCATGTTCTGCGAAGGCGGATTTAGAGGCTCTATCTTTATGAATGTCAGCAACATGTTCTTTGAGTTTGATGTTGAGGGATTTGCCAGTTTCACCTATGTATTATTTTCCGCGGGAGAAGGGGACAATGTATACACCTTTCTGTAAGTTAGGGTTTATGGGATCTTTGACAGTGTCAATTAGTTTCCTCATTGTGTTATGGGGAGTGAAGGCGGCATTGATATTATTATTTTTTTAATATTTTTGCAATCTTATCAGTAGTGCCTTCTATGTAAGGAAGATATTTTTTTTATTTTCTTTTCTTTTTAGAGTTAAGTGGATGGTTTTGTTGATCGTGCATTTGTTGTAACCATTCTTTTCAAAGACTTTGCGTAGATGGTAAAGTTCAGGATATAGGTGTTCAGAGTCTGATATTCTAGAGGATATAGTCATTAAAGCTTTTATGATGTCTGATTTTTGTTTAGGATGGTGATGGGAATCTGCATGCAGGTATCTCTCTGTGTGAATTTTCTTCCTGAAAACTTGAAAACCTAGTTTCCCATTTTTCTTTGTTAGAAGGATATCAAGGAAAGGGAGTTGATTGTCTTTTTCGATATCAATGGTGAATTTTATGTGTTCTGAGAGGCTATTAATGTGAGTGAGGAAATATTCAAGATTTTCTTTCTAGTGGCTCAACTTAGCAAATATGTCATCAACATATTTTTTCCATGCTTTAGGAGTGTAAAGGGAATGACCTTAAGACAATTTTCACAAAATTGTTCCATATAGATGTTGGCTATTACAGGAGATAAGGGGGAACCCACAACTACACCATGGGTTTGTTCATAAATCCTACCTTTAAAGATGAAAGAAGAATATTTTAAGCAAAGTTTTAAAAATTCTATCATTTCTTCATCAATAATATGTCTCATTACATTAATGGCTTCGTCTATAAGGATCGTTGTGTACAAAGATACAATGTCAAAACTTACTAAGAGGTCTTCATCATTTACTTCTAGGTTTTTAATCCAGTTTATGAATGAGGTGGAAGCTTTTATGTAAGAGGAAGTGTTTCCTGATAAAGGTTTGAGTTTTTTAGCTAGGTATTTAGTAAGTAGGTAGGTAGGAGAACCTATGGTGTTTACTATGGGTCTTAGGGAGATGCCAGATTTATGGATTTTTGGGGTGCCATAAATTCTAGGAATGATGGAACTGTTTGGGGTGATCTTCTTTTTGTGAATGAATCAAGTGAAGATTCTTTAATTTTTTTGGTGACTTTATTAAGGATTTTGTTGTTCGGATCTTTTTTAATGATTTTGTAGCATCCACTTTGGTTAAGATGTTCTTCCATTTTTTTTATCATATTCTGACCTATTCATGATTACTATTGCATTGCCCTTGTCAGCTTTTAAAATGACTGTCTTTGTTAGATCTGAGAGTATTTAAGGCCCTTTTTCTTCTTTGGTAATATTGCAGGTAGGAGGTTTGGCATTTCGTAGAATTTGGGCTACGTCTTGTCTAATCATTTCTCCTTCTATTGCATTGAGATCTTTTATGGCAACTTCTACGTTGCTAATGATATTTTCAACTAGGATTTTATTAGGAGCTATTGCAAAATTAAGACCTTTCTGAATAATTGTTTCAGTGTAGTGGTCTAATTGGATAGATGATAGATTAACCACATAAGTTTCTTTAATGAGGTTGTTGTCATTTTCAATAAGAAGAGGGTTGTTTTCAAATTTATTATTGTTGATTTCAAATTTGTTATCATTGTGTTCACTGACTGGAGAATGAGTCATATCTGGTTGGATGAGGTGGGAGGGGCGAGTGGTAAACTGTGGACAGTGAGCGAAATCAATATATGCATCCATCAAGTGTCTGAGATAGGCATGGTTGATGAGAGGGGGGTTGGGTGTTATTTGAGATGGGGGTGAGATGGACGAGTTTAGAGCAAGTCCTGCGCTCCAATGGTGTGCGGTAGGAGAGCCGAGAGAAATGTGTGGATTGTTAGCAGAGTCTACTACGTGGCTGACAAAAGGGGGGTTGGTTGTTGAGGGGAGTGCATTGGGGTTTATGACAAGCGTTGCGTGCCAAGGTTGGACAATTGGAGGGATGGAGGAATTGTGCATTGGTGAAGCTGGGAGGTGAGCATGGTTGATGGTAGTGGAGTTTGATGGGAGTGTGTGCCTGGAGTGAGCGTTCGGAGGGCTGGAGTAATGTTGTGTTTGAGGAGCTAGGTAAGGGTCGTCGACTATGGTGGAGTGTGATGTGAGGAGGTTGGTTGGGATTGAAATTGAATTGTTCTGCGTGCTAGAGGGGAGGGATGGAATCAAAATGTTTACCTCTTATTGTAAACTACTGGATGGATATGAGTTGGGTGAGGAGATGTTTTTTGAGGCGTTGTTGGATACTGTTTTGTGTGATCGGCTGTTTAAAAATTCCTAAATTATTAATTAACCGTTATTAGTATAACATAGTTTTTATGATAATTAAAATTAAGTACATTCATTAAAAATATATATATCATTATTAATAATAACTACACACATTTACAGTGTTAATTAATTAACAAAATTGACATATTAATATTTAAGCCAACTAAGCTTCACAAAAAGATTATTCACCTAAACACATATAAATCGTTAGCTCTTTTCTATGATATCTTCTCAAGATAAGAATCGTTCTCCTGATGATGGACTCACTTTGTAGTCTGAAACATTGGGTTTATCAAAACTCTTTAACAGGTCATTCCACACTCTTTCAATACACTCAGCCTGTATGGACTCATTATTCAATTTAGAACATTGTTACTTGAGAAAACCAGAAGGAAGTTGGCTCTGGAAAATAATATTGCGACACCTAACCTTCAGTAAACTACAGAATTCAAACAGAATGGGGGCAGTTCGCGACTTGCCTAACATGTCTCTAACAAAAAGTACCATATGCAAATCATGTCAATTCGGTAAGCAAACCAAGGTGCAGTTTAATGCCAAAGAAGGTACTTCAAGTAATCCACTTGAACTTATTTATATTGATTTGTGTGGTCCTATGAGAAAGAAGTCTCCTTTGTGGGAACAATACTTCATATTATTCATTGATGATTTTACTCACATGTGTTGGATTGGCTTCTTAAAACATAAACATGAATCATTTGACAAATTTAAAGCCTTCAAAGCTCTAGTAGAAAATGAGTTAGATTTGAAAATCAAATTTCTTAGATCTGATAGAGGAGAATTTAAATCAAATGAGTTTTTCGACTTTTGTGAACAACATCATATCAAGAAGCAGTTTTCTATAGCTAAAACTCCTCAACAAAATGGAGTGGAAGAAAGAATGAACAGAAAAATCCAACAAATGGCACGTGTCATGCTTGATGAACTTGGAACACCTCATACCTTCTGGGGGGAAGTAGCACATACATCAGTAAATATCCTCAACAAAGCTCATATTTGAGTAAACAGTGACAAAACTCCTCATGAACTGTGGTTTGGTAAACCTCCAACTGTCAAGCATTTTAGAGTCTTTGGAATCAAATGTTACATAAAGAATAATGATGATAAACTTGGAAAGTTTGAAGCTAGAGTTGATGAAGTAATTCTGCTCGGATACTCCTCTAGAAGAAAAGGATATAAATGCTACAATAAAAGACTTCAAAATATTGTTGAATGCATTGATGTTGTGATTGGTGAAGCATCCACGGGTACCAAAAAGGAAGCACCAGTAGATGACATATATACTCCTACAACAATCCAAAATAATTTTGGAAAATGAATCTGTTATCACAAAATCATGTACTGATGGCTGCTAATCAGTTAGACTCTATGTAACTATTTCAGACCAGACTCTTGGCTAAGGATTAGCCTCCCTAACCTGAGAGGGCTCTCTTAAAATAAACTACTGATTAAGATTAACACTAAGAGGGCTAACTCTTGAAATGAGAACTTTAATAAACATGATGGTTGGAAATACAACATAAGATTTCTTCCATTGGGCTCATGGAGTCAAACATCATTTCAGTAAACTATCAACTACTCATTCATGGAAGTCAAGGCATGTAATGTCTAAACACTCAAAACATTTCTCAAATAAACCTCAACTCATAAATATACACAGGAAATTTGAGCAACTAGGTGAATTCAGAGTGATTGTATATCTATAGAGCTGTAAAATATAAAGGATAAGACAAAGCCACATACATCTTGAGCATTTAAACAAAATATGAATCTTGAGAAGAAAAAGTAGTCTTTTCTATTACTGTAACAAGTCTTTTACATAAGCCAATATAACTCTGTTTTTTCATAAACATCCAACCCTCATTACATCAGAGTCTTCACTATATATAGAAAAACAATCTTAACTACTTTGAGTCTCCTCCTCCAGCATGAGGGGAGCTCGATGGTTGTCATTAACTACCCCTATCTATTTTTAACAGACTCATTAAATACACTAAGTGTTGAACTGTAATTACAAAGAGTCCTAATCAAACTAAAACTCTAACTTCATTCTCCTCGTAACATGATTCTTTTCTTGATCTTTGACAGCTGTCTGCTTTTGGTTAGGCTGAGATGACTGAGCTACAGGTGCAAAGAACAGGTTGACTTTGGATACTTGAAGGCGCTGATGGATCATTTATCACTAGGATCAAAACCCTTGTTTTTCCGGTCCCTGTCTCCTACCATCCTTTGAAAACTAAGCAACATGACCCAGTTCTTTAATACCCCAAAATTTATGAGCATCACCATATTTCAGATGCGTTGGAAGCTTCATTGATAGCCATGTGTATAAACCAAAACAATACTCCTCGTATTCCATTTCTGCTAAACCCTAATTGGTCATAAAGTACCTCTACAAAAGTTTAACTTGAGACAAAAATTTTACCTTTACAAAAAGGCACACTTGTCATCCTTTGAATAGCTAGGATAGTCTTAAGTGATATCCCTTATGTTTCTTAGGCGTTTCCTTCAAAAATCTACTGACCTCACCATTAAACTGCTCATTTTCCTCATAAAACAGCACCTACAGCAGTTTCGTAGCGCGCTACGAAACTGCTGTTTTTGCTAAAACAAAGTGTATTTGCCTTGAAGCGTCTTTTGCTTGAACTCATGACTTCTTCAGACCTCTTCTACAAGTGTTAGGGACCTAGATGACTTCAAAATGATGGAGCTTAAACAAAATTGATCAAAACTTAGAGAGGCACCTTTTCCTTCAATTCAGTGAGCTAGTTTACCTAGCTGTTTCTTCAAACTGGTAACCTCCTTCTTTAAAGCTTTGTTTTCTGATCTCAGGCTCATGTTCAGCTTTCTTATGAGTTTAGCCTACTTGAGGGCTGGTACCGTCCATGAATACACATCAGACACTGAATCTACTTGACCCACTAGGCTTTTGCTACGTTTTAACACAGCTCTTCTATAGTTGGCATATCTGACTGCACGCTCCTTAGTAACATTATTTACCTGGGCCACTTCCTCTTTTGTTGCTCCCGCTTGGTTCTTTATAGCTATGACATTTCCTCCTTGAGTAATAATAACCTTTTTGTTCTTGTCTTTACGCTTGGCTGCCTCCACTATTTTGGTCAATACTTCAATTACCTCTGTTCTGGGCATCTTCCAGACCGATGCTCCTTCTTCTCCATTTCGCTTTGAAATCTTTCGCACAGAGAAACACCACCAGCTTCAACTCAAATGGAAAATTCAAATTTTGGAACGCAGGCTCGCTTGCAATCAGGTTCTTTTAAAGAAGAAACTCAGGCTCCTTTGCAATTTA